>VXAK01031310.1:1759-70366 GCA_013399435.1 Arenaria interpres | reverse complement strand
CAGGGGGGTGGAGCACCTCTGTTGCGAGAATAGGCTGAGGGAGCTGGGGCTGTTCAGCCTGGAGAGGAGGAGGCTCCGGGGAGATCTAATAGGGGCCTTCCAGTAGCTGAGGGGGGCCTACAGGAAGGCCGGGGAGAGCCTGTTTACAAAGGCCAGTAGTGACAGGACAAGGGGCAATGGCTTTAAGCTGGAGGGGAGCAGGTTTAGATTGGAGATTAGGAGAAGGTTCTTTACTGTGAGGGTGGTGGAGCACTGGAACAGGTTGCCCAGGGAGGCGGTTGAGGCCCCTTCCCTGGAGATATTCAAGGTGAGGCTCGACGAGGCCCTGGGCAACCTGGTCTAGTTGGGGGTGTCCCTGCTGACTGTGGGGAGGTTGGATCAGATGACCTTTGGAGGTCCCTTCTGGCCTGGACAATTCTATGATTCTATTCTATGATTCTACGAATTTGCTGAATAGCTTTATCTCAGCATACAGAAACAGTCTGAAATCACCATCCTGAGTCATTCGGGGGAAACCCAACTATTATTTATGTCTAAACACTTTTAGGTCTTAATGGGGAAAAAAAGAAACACGCTAAACTCTCCTGAGGTTGCATGTAATGCAGGGTGTATTTCTTGCTGACACCACTTCTCGTGCGTACACCTGACACACAAACACGAGCACATTAATTTTTACTACCCAAGAGAAATCTTAGTTTGTTTAGGTTTGAGACAAAAAGCAGCAGTATCTCATCTCGTGTCATTCTAAAAAACCTGACATTTACAGAGCTCTTTCCAAAAGAGTTCATTAAACACTGCCTGCATCTTAAGGCCATATGCAGCAGTATAATTTAGAGCATATATTTTATGGGTTTCTTTTTCTGGTTTACCCACTGATTATTATGTGCTGTAAAATTTCAATTATCCCAACTAGTCAGGGGAATAAAAAAGGGAAATATAAAGTAGGTGATGGAAAAGTATATGTTAACAAATGCCATTGAAAAGCTGTCCATGCTACACCAAGTGTGTTGCTTGTGTTATATTTCAGTGTTATTAATGCCCTTTTTCTTCTTATAGAAAGATCAGAATGAATAAAAAGCACATAACGGCAACTAAATCATCTCCCGCATTCTTACTATGTTCTTACAAGCAGCAAGCATTTTAAAACAGCGTGAACAAACACACAGCAAATTTATCTTCTTTTTCACCGTGGAAACTCAAAGACCTAGATGGAACAGCATAAAGCAAATTAAAAGCTGGATTTGGCCTGGCTGGGAACAGGAATTACTTGAAAGATGTAACATATTTGCAAATTTCTCCCCATAACATACAAGTTTAACAACCTAATTCTTATGTGTGGTGCAGACATATAGGGCTAAAACGGCTGCTGAAATAAATGTTCCCAAATAATTTCAGCTTTCTCCATTTACATCTCAGTGTTTGGGACCTAAATGCTTATTTAAGCCCCGAGTAATTGCAAACACAAGATTTTGTACCTGAAGAAAAAAATCACAGACAGTGCTGGGTTTTTTTTCCTGTGTCAGACCTGTAAAACAGAGATGGCAAAACTTACTAAGCTCTCCCTGCTAAAACCATAAAAAGAAGGTGTGTAAAGACATCACAATACGAAAGGCCCTAACTGTACAGAGACTTGTCCAAGCACTTTATTACATATATACAGTTGTTTCAACTCTTTACCACTTTCTCCTGTACAACGATTTTTACTGGACATTAAACTGCTAGCCTTAGCCAATTTCTGTAGCATCCAAGCTTGCTCCCCAGTGGTTTTTATGACCAGTAATTTCTCATCAATATGATTCCACTTGATTTGGTCTAATCCCACCCCAATTAAAGTATTTTCTGTTTTCACTGCTGTTGTCAGCAATACAGCTCTGTGGGATGCCCCTAAGTGTCCACAGCCTGCACACCCTGGTTTTGAAGGCTGAAGAAACTTGGCAGATGTTTCCAACCTCTCCAGCGCAGAGCAATCCTCTTCTCCTTGCTTTCAAGAAGTTGACTTCTTTGCAGCAGCTTGCATATTCATTTTGACCTGCTTCTTTGCCGAGTAGTAATCTGGAGAGCAACACATAAACAGAATTAGGATTACAACAGCGATAACAGCAGTTTATCAAGAAATCTTTCAAATCTCCTTTTCACGTTGAAGACGTCACTTAGACTTCTCTACGGCTTGTTAATGAACAAAACTAAGACTTTTAACATATTCCACATAAAGCTATGTAATACCAAACAAAACAAAGGAAACGTGCTGGCTTTTATCCAGTAGAGATCAAAAGACTCTTATGCGAGCTGAGCAATGTGACGTTTCACTCTGATGTTTGGATCCACTGCTGCAGTGCTGTCCAGACAGAAATAGGGTTTTTTTCTCCTTAAAAGTAGCAAAAAATACTCTGTAAAATAACATCAGAAGAACTATACATAATTGGGCACTTTGTTTCTGCTTATTGGATCAAACTGCAGATTAAAGGAGGGCTGCGTAAAACCTTGCGCTATCACTGGTATTAATTCTTTGCTCAGAGAGTAAGCACTGTGGTTTTTCATACATTTTCAAACATGCATGTGGCTGAATCCTTGTTTCAGGTGCATGTGTAAGTTAATGTTAATGACAGAACTGTGATTACAGCAGAGGTGTTTCCCTATGAGGTCCTTCCCTGCCTCCCACCCTCGCACAAAAAAGCCACACACTTTTTTCAGGTCATAGGGCAGAATTAGCTGAAATGGAAGCCAGGTAATAATTTATATTTATAGAGTTCATAGGATTTACCTGGTGTGAATTGTTTGCATTCACAGCAATGAATTTTCTCCCATTTCAGCTGAGGATGCAAGTTCCGTAATATTTAAACATGAGGTTTCTATACAGTCAAATTGGCAACAACTATCAACTCCTTCCAGCATAAAGTCTCACACCAATTTCAACACAGAAAGTTATTGGTGGGATGACTGGCATTCTGTGGGCTTTCACAGCCGAGTTTGTGCAACGAGATTCCTGCAGCCAGCTTCCTTGAGGCCACAGCTGCATGGTACAGCGCAACGGAGGAGCAGAGTGGGACCTGAGATAGCCCTAGATAGGACTTCTGGAGCAGGACATGAGCCCAGGGAGAGTCTATTCTCCCATGCAGGAGCATGCACGGCTAACTCAGTACAAAAGCAAACCCTTCTATTACTATAACCCACTGTAGTCTCTCAGTGGAGCAGCAGAGGAGAGGAATACCAGTAAGAAAAAAACCAGCTTACATTACCACTTATTTCTCCCATTTAAAAGTCTTCAATATAGCTATCCTTCATTTTTTTTTGGGAAAAGAAATGCGTTAGGAATTATGCTTAGTAGACGAAATTGAGAAAAGACTCCAGTAGTCCGTTCTCCCGTTTCTGCCTGCGAAGAATTTTAGCAAGAGCCCAATTGCTCAGAGCCTACTTTCAAAATCAATGGAGGCAATTAAAAGCCAGAGGGATGCACATTCAGATGGTCTAGCCTCCATCTAAAATTCTAAATAGAGTCCATGGAAGTTGGCTGGTTAGCCTGAGAGACTCCAAAGAGCACTTGCACTGGCATAAGTAAGGTGCTGAGGAGGATGCTGCCTGCAGCCTGTCAGTAGGAAAGCCTGGCCACAGGAAACCAGGAGGGAAAGATTTCTGTTGTTTAAATATACCTATCTAAACACCAGCTTTCCATTCCTCCCTGTTACTTCCTAACCATCTTGCATGATCTTCTTCAGAAGTAAGCACAGCTAGTGAAAACACAGGATTTTTACCAATTTTCTCTCTTTGGCCTTTAGGCAAGGATTTATGAACATCTCCCAGGAGAGCCAAGGTCTAAGTGTCATCAGACTCAGGCAAGCCAAAAGGTTTGGAAGAGAAGAGGAGAAGAGGAGTGAAGAGCTGGCATGGTTCACCAATCTTGGATAAAAAAAAAGAAAAAAGTAAAGGCTTAGAGCCTGTATCTAAACTGCTTTTTCATTTTTTATTTGAGGCTCCCCATGAAAACAGAGCAGAACGACACTGGGGTCACAATGAAAAAGATAGAATGGAGATGGAGTGCACGAACTGAAGAATTGGGAAAATCTATTTTCATACTGGTTCTCTCTGCCTGTCAAATGCAGGAGTCAAATGCAGCAGGAAAACCTCCGCTCCTTCCACTCTGGAAGTGCCAATGTCCACAAAACCCTATGGCTGGTTTTTTAATATATTGATATTTATTTAATATCAAGCTGTCTTTGAAAGTCTAAATTAAATGCATATTGTTGGATCTTAATGTAAAGCATTACAGAGCCCTTGTTGACCAAACCTGAATGCAGATCACCAGGTTCGAATCCAACCTCAGACCCTAATCCTAAACTAACTTTTCATTACAGGATGGCAGAAGATGAGTGAAGGGGTGGAACAGTGTGGTCAGACCGTATCGGACTTTCCCTGGCTCAGTTTTGCCTGAATTACTTCAATCGTGCCCAGATTGATGAGGTTTCTGCAGCTAGAGGGAAACTTCTAATGCATCCTTCAGCTGGCAATAAGAAGTGTGTGTGTGCCGGTGAGAGAAGGGTTGAAAGAGTGACTGCTCTCCAAGCTTCACCAAAAGAGAAGACTGCAAATGATTTTCCTGGCCCATCTCGCACACCCTTGGGGAGAAGGGTACCGTTGTTAGACTAAAGTGTTTTCTCTAAAGAGAAAGTGGGAAAGTGTGGGACTGTGCAGCGTGGTATTTTGGTTTCCACATCCCCTGATGAAATGTTTCTTGCCTGGGGAAAACAAAACGGAAGAAAAATATCCCCTGGAAATATCTGCATAATTTACTCCCACACACCTAGTGAGAGATTTACAGTTGAACAGCAGTTCCCTCAAACCATCACAACATTGTGCTCTGAATTGCACTTCTGTACTTTCACCTGTAAATTATACTGTTAATTAGTTAATGGCTGTAAACTGCTTTGGAGAAGAAAAGAGCACTCATTAAATATCATTGTTCCGTACTCCGGTGTGCAATGTTCCACCTTTCATTAATCTCCAACCTGTTCTTGAACCTCTCGCTAGCAATTAAGGTTCATACCCTCAAATAGCAAATTAGTCTATTGTCTGACTTAGCTGAGATCAACATCACTGTTCAGAAAGTGTTTCCTGAAACCTTAGCTTCAATTATCTTCTAGGCAGTTCCAAGCTGGTGTCTCACATTGAATTCCTGAAAGAAAACCCTTGGTCTACGTCTTGAAAACCTCAGTCTTGGATAAACCAAAACCCCAATGTGGACAAGGGAAATCCATTACACGGGATTAGATTTTTTGAACAAGCTCAAATACTGTTAAGAAGAGAAAATGAGGGGCCAGGTGTTCAAAAGAACATAGCGTGCAGGATGCTGAGGACTTTCAAAAACCTAAAGCTCTTTTATGGATGCTGAAACCCACTCCTGGCAGCAAGTCCTGGTGAGAGGCATTTGAAAACCTAGCCACTTCTCCCACCTGGCCAAGTTTAAGATCAACTTGCCCTTAAGACTTCTGGATGACTTCACTGAGTATAATATCCAAGCTGAAGTTAGCAGGAGACCCGGCTGCTTTCTCTGGTTTCTGGTCTTCCTTCTAAGGCTTAGCTGGCTGAACAGTGTTCCTCACTGCACTCGGGAAAGGGTACCCACGGCCAAACCTATGAGCAAGCCAGAACTCAACACCTCCCATCCAACGGGTGACACTGTTTCCTTGCTGGGCTCCTGCTCGAGAAATCACCTCACTGCTTTTCTTAGACTGCCTTTTAAAGCATCTAGCCCTCCTAACCATCCCAACTATCCTCCCGCAAGCAGTGGTCATTACCCTACTGCTCTGTGACAAGTCCTAAACAGACCCCCAGGGCCAGGAGAGGGTGGCACAGCACCTTTGAAAAACACAAACCCCATGCCCGTCAATTTAGAGTCTGCCCTCCTTTTCCTTCAGATGTTTCTCTGAAGGGTTGCATTTTCATAAGGCAAGACTGGTTTTCGGGCCCACCAAAGAATTTTAAGCCACTGCTGGGACCAGGTTTGATCGTCTGAGCCACACCAGGGTCTCACACACCTGTCAAAGACGTCTGTCTTTTTTTCTTCCCTTCTGAGGTCCTCTTGCTGCCTGTTTTCTTGGAAGTTTGGGGTTTCTCAGCTAGTGCCACCTGGACAAAATGGTGACTTCTGTCCTCCCTGCCCAGGGGCCAGTTCAAGTGCTGCAGTGGACTCTGAGCATCTCCCACCACGCAGCTGTGGTAGAAGGCTGGCACCTCGTGGCCTTCAAGTTCTTCCCACTGCAGAACCCCATCCGCCAGCATGTCCTGGAGGAAATCAAAGTTCCACCTCTGCTGAGTCCCCTCCACGCTGTTGTGCAGCATGTGCTGGAAATCCTGACGCAGCTGCTCATGGTCCACAGGGCCAAAGAGGTTCCTCCGCATGTGGGTTGTCTTCCCTGACCTCTGTTCCATCTTTTCCTCCTGGTGCCACTCTCCGGTGAGCGTACACAGCAGTGACTCCCTGCTAAGGACAGAGAGATCATCAGCCACCCTTTGCATGCTCAGTTCAGTGGGCACTGCACACTCTTTACGGGGAGTGTGGCAGTAAACCTAGATGCTTTTGATCCCACTACAGGAAATGTTAGCTTGCTTTGAATGAAATTTCTCCAATCTCCAGTCCAGAGTGAGAATTGCCATCTATAGGATGTGCCTATAGAAGGACAGGGAAGGGTGAAAAGCCCTCACCTCTTCTGCACACCCTTATTTCAGTGTAGCCTGAGTGAGGGCTTGCCTTAAGGGTTACAGAGGCACACAAGGACAACAAGCGCACAAGGGGACAATGTCCCCTGAGGTAGTGGGGCAAAAGGCAGAAAACACCAAAGTGGCACTTGGGGAAAACAGCCACGTGCATCACCCTGGAACATGGGAAAGCGCCCGAGAAGGAGAATATCCAAGACAACGAAGGGTGATGGCAATCAGTAAAGTGCACAAGACACGTTCAATTTTACAGTGAAGGTGGTAACTCTTTCCTGACTAGTCTTACCATTTGTTTTGCAGTTTCTTGCCTGACATTTTCATTCCCTTGTCTTGAAGCAATTGCCTGAGAAACAGTCCCAGTCACACACAAAACCACTTGTTTCCTGCGATGGCAAATCCCATTCAAGCATCAGTAGGTGGAATTCCCATTTGGTAGGCCGGCATGGGGACAGAAGAGATGGGGTTTGTACCCTCTTCTGGCAGGTAAGATAGGGATACAGAATGACCGAGAAGAGAAAGTGGGCATTTTGCAGATTTCATATGCCAAGAGGGCATAAATATGCCAAATACATTCACCTACTAATTTCTGCATCAGGTCTTTAATTTCTGGAAGAGCTTGAAAATAAATCTTAAAGGTCATAAAGAATTCTTTCTCCCTGGCTCCACAAAACTCAGCCCCTCTCACAAGCTGTGATGCATGGCAGCGGACAGGCTAAAAAGAAACTTCAGAGAAACATTAGCAAACAGTCAAATTTTGGATTTGTTACACTACTGAGAATTCTGAAGGGCATAGAGAGTCTGGGGACAGCTGGGAGAGGTCATCTGGTGATTTGCCTACCGATCATGCAGATAAAGCAGCTCAGCTCCTGCAGAAACTCAAGCTCCAGTCTTGGCCTCCGATGTCTGAAGGGGTGCTTCAGCCACAGCAGACACAAACCCAGATGGGACTGGTATAATCACACATTAACTTTGCAGAGTTGTACTTAGTCCACCTGAACTCTGAGCATCCCCTCGCAAACACACCCCAGGTTCCTACTCTGAGAATGTCGCTTGGTGGCTCCGATATCAAGAGCTTATCAGCAACAGGGTGGTGTTGGCACTTAAATGCTTCTGCATGTATTCTGCCACAGAAAACTCAGATACTGAGGGATGTGGCTACCTCCTCCTAGTTGGAAGTTGAGTGTCATTTCTGCAGGCGATAACACACCTGAGCACCAGAGGTCCAAAGAGGCAGCCTGGCTCCTGCATCCATTTATAAATGTTATTCCTTGCCCTTAGAGGCTCTGAGCCAGCATCCTGCAAACGCACGGCCCGCAGCCACAGGAAATAAAACCAGAGAATGCCAGGGCTGGGTTGCCCTTCTGGTGCACCCATTGATTTCCAAACATTGGGTGCAGTTCTCCGGAGGCTGATGTCTCCCATGGAGCTCCAGGACAGGAAGCAGAGTAGCCCTGTTCAGTCTGGGGCATAATCTGGGGCTGATCATTAGGTCTGATGGGACTACAGTGCCTCCTGGTCCCCAGCCAGGTCCCACCAGTGGTACCACACCGTGCCGTGTGGTTACGCCGGCTCATTCGGCCTGAGCCTTCAGCACTCAGCTGAACAAAGCTGGCAGGCACCCACCAGATGCGCCTCGCAGGGCCTAGGAAAAGTAGGAAAGCACTTTTCCTGAGGAAAAGGCAGCTGAGAGAACAACGACAGGGATAATCCTCTAGGTGGCATCCGGAATCCCCAAACTCCACACAAGACTTTTCCCGGGGTCACGCACAGCCTTGCCCAAAGCCGTCGGGATACTGGGCAGTGCCGTCTGTCACCTACAGCTAATAACACCTCCACTACTTCATCTGGTGCCAAGCCCTCGGCAGCTTCAACTGAGTTCATTCAAAGCCAGTCGGGTCCTAGGAAAATGCAAAAGGTCTCAGAAAAGGATACACAGTGCTTTGCAGGAATATTCCTCTTCCTTAGAAACTTTCCTCATACTTATTAGGAACTGACCGTTTGATAACAGTGGGCCAGAGTCAGGAAGAAAGTATTTATCGAACAACTATGGCCTTTTCTTAACAGCGTATTTTAATATCACGCAGGAATGAACTAGAAAAGACTCTGCCTGGCTCTGTTAATTGCAGCTATTCCAGCACAGCCTGGGAATCCAGTGCCTTGTCTTTAAGACTGTCTAATTCCAGGTGTTTCAAAGGCAGACAAAAAGCCAGCTGAGAAGATAATTATAGAATAACCTTTCCCTATGGAAAGTTTCCTCCTTATGCTCTTAATTATGTCATGAATCACAAATACTTCTAACTCCTCTAAACTTGCATCATGTGTATATACTGCCTGTTGCCATTTCCATTATTTATGGTCGCATCCAGGGCTGAATCCTGGCCCTACTGAAGCCAGTGCAAGTTTACGGCAGCAGAACCAGAATGTGGCCCCTTGCTTTTTTCCGGACTCTTTCCAGGTCTTGGCTCCAAAGCTGCACCGTCACTATTCCCACGGCTTAGTCTGAGCTGCGTGGGTGTATCAAAGCACCCGTAAAACAAGACCAAAAAATGTTTCTGCAGTGCAAAACCATTATTGGCAGGGTCCATTTTTTCTTAACCCAGGATTTCTGCACCACTTGAGAACAAGGTGTGAGCCAAGGTCAAGGTCATACCTATCCGTGTGTGCATCCTTACTGAGCCAAGCTGCAGGACAAATGCTGTGGCCACTTCTGTGTTATCTCCAGTTCTGCCCTAGTTTGAAAGAGCAGAAGAGAAACACAGACTTCGTAGGCAGTTCAGTGCTTTCAGAGCATCAGAGGAATGTTATCTCACATTTCTGAATTTCCAATGTATGCATGAGTTTAAAATAAAATAAAATAAAATAATATAAAGGTGACAACAAGCAAAAGCTGTGGATATTTCATTTTCATTCTTTGAAGTGAAGGCCTGTATCCTAAATAATTTTGATACTGAAAGTTGTTAGCTTGTAAGTCTTATTTTTAGACACACCGCTGGCCTGTGGCAGGTGCTCAGGTATATTTATTTTTGTTCTTATGTATTTATTTCTTATATTTATATTCTTTTTCTGAAACTAGAGCTGAAAAAAAAGGTCTCCCCATCCCTTCGGGATGCAGAAGGAGCCACAGCCCTTGTTCCCTGCCTCTAAATCCTTGCACTTTTTTTCTGCCTCCCCCGGTGCTTGCTGTTGTGCCACCACAGCCGAGTGCCACCATCTGTCCCCTGGCACCCACCCCATTTGTGTGGAGGTGAAGGGGATGGTGGGAGGGATACGTGTGTGTATGCAAGAACGGGATTTAATGGTCATAACCTTAACTGACACACACAGAGTGCCCGGGGGGTGCTCAGTGCTGGGCCACCCCCAGCCAGGATGGGGACTGGGCCAGCTCGCCCCGCATAGGGCAGAGGGGGACAGGGGCAGCAGGGAATGGTCCCCGACAGGGGCTCTGCGTGTCCCCTGGGGATGGGGACGGCATGGCCCCCCCGCCGAGAGGCTACGGGGATAGGCAGTGTGTCCCCGAGGGTGATGACGGCTCTGCCAGATGGGGAGGCTGACCCCTCCCAATGTGGGTGTCTAAAGCCACAGGTCGGTGGGCTGCGGGTGTTGGTGATGAGCCCCGGGGTGAGTGCGTGGGGAGGGTTCATGTCCCGCCTCAGCAGAGGAGGGTCTGCTGGGATGGATGGGTCGTGGAATGGTTTGGGTGGGAAGGGTCACAGAATCACAGAGTCCCATGGGGTTGGAAGGGACCTCTGGAGATCATCTAGTTCAACGCCCCTGCCAGAGCAGGTCCACCCAGAGCAGGTTGCACAGGAACATGTCCAGGGGGAGTTTGAATGTCTCCAGAGAAGGAGACTCCACCACCTCCCTGGGCAGCCTCTTCCAGGGCTCTGCCACCCTCACAGGAAAGAAGTTCCTCCTCATGTTTTGGTGGAACTTCTTATATTCAAGTTTGTTGCCCATTTCCTCTTGTCCTGTCCCTGGGCACCACTGAAAAAAGACAAAAAGACCGGCTCTATCCTCTTGACACCCACCCTTTAAGTACTTATAAGCATTGATCAGATCTGCCCTCAGTCTTCTCCAGACTAAAAAGACCCAAGTCCCTCAGGCTCTCCTCATAAGGGAGATGCTCTAGGCCACAGGGTCCTTAAAGATCATCAAGTTCCAACCCCCCTGCCAGCTTTGAGCAGCCTGGTCTAGTGGGAGGTGTCCCTACCTCCCACTAGACCAGGTTGCTCAAAGCCCCATCCAACCTGGCTTTGAAGACCTCCAGGGATGGGACGGCCACAACTTCTCCGGGCAACCTGTTCCAGTGTCTCACCACCCTCACAGTAAAGAATTTCTTCCTGAATCCTCGACCAACCTGGGAAGATTTGGTCATGTGTTTATGTATCATCATAATGACCATTATATTCTCCCGAGTTTCAGTAATCCTTTTCATAAACATTTCCACAGCAGTAAAGTGGTTTTGTGTTTTAATTTCCCAGTTGCTTTCAGAAGACACGTGAGGCAGGTTGAGTGTTCCCTTTGTGGGAAGGTGCCATGGTTTCTGCTGGCTTGGGGTTGATATTCTTGCTAGCAGCTAGCGTGGAGTTTTGTTTTGGATTTGGGATGAGAACAGCGTTGATAGCGCACTGACATTTTTGGTTGTTGCTGAGCTCTTAAGGCCTTTTCTGCTCCTCACCCTACCCCCAGTAGCAAGTAGGCTGGGGGTGCACAAAAAGTTGGGAGGAGACCCATCCAGGACACCTGACCCCAACTAACCAGAGGGGTATTCCATGCCAAAAGATGTCATGCTCAGAATATAAAGCTGGGGGAAGAAGAAGGAGGTGGGGGTGTTATTTGGAGTGATGGTGTTTGTCTCCCCAAGTAACCGTTACACGTGACGGAGCCCTGCTTTCCTGGGGCTGGTTGGACACCTGCCTGCCGATGGGAAGCAGTGAATGGATTCCTTGTTTTTCTTTGCTTGCGTGCACAGCTTTTGCTCTACCTATTAAACTGCCTTTTGTGTCACAGTGGTCAGTATCGATTCACCAAGGGGAAATCATGCTTGAGCAGTCTGATAGCCTTCTACGATGGCATGACTGTCTGGGTAGATGAGGAAAGAGCAATGGACGTTGTCTATCTTGACTTCGGCAAGGCTTTTGACACTGTTTCCCATAACATCCTCATAGGTAAGGCTAGGAAGTGTAGGTTAGATGACAGAGAGGTGGATTGAGAGCTGGCTGAATGGCAGAGCTCAGAGGGTTGTGATCAGTCCATTTGGAGGCCTGTAACCAGCAGTGTTCCCCAGGGGTCAGTGCTGGGTCAAGTCTTGTTCAATATATTCATCAACAACTGGACGAGGGCACAGACCATACCCTCATCTGATGATACAAAACTGGGAGGGGTGGCTGACACACCAGAAGGCTGTGCTACCACACAGAGAGACCTGGACAGGCTGGAGAGTTGGGTGGAGAGGAACCTAATGAAGTTCAACTCGGGCAAGTGTAGGGTCCTGCACCTGGAAAGGAATAACCCCATCCACTGGTACAGGTTAGGGGCTGACCTGCTGGAAAGCAGCTCTGTAGAGAGAGACCTTAGAGTCCTGGTGGACAACTTGTTGGCCATGAGCCAGCATTATGTCCTTGTGGCTAAGAAGGCCAATGTTCTCCTAGGTTGCATTAAAAAGAGCGTGGCCACCAGGTCAAGGGAATCCATCCTCCCCCTCTGCTCTGCCCTGGTAAGCCCACATCTGGAGTACTGTGTCCAGTTCTGGGCTCTCCAGTTCTGGGCTCTCCAGTTCAAGAAGGACAGGGAACCACTGGAAAGAGTCCAGCGGAAGGCTACGAAGATGATCAAGGGAACGGAGCACCTCTCTTATGAGGGAAGGCTGAAAGACCTGGGTCTGTTTAGACTGGAGAAGAGAAGACTGAGAGGGGATCTTATCAATGCTTATAAATATCTAAAGAGCCGGTGTCAAGAGGATGCGGTCAGGCTCTTCTCAGTGGTGCCTGGTGACAGGACAAGGGGCAATGGACACAAGTTGGAACACAGGAAATTATGTCTCAACGTGAGGGAAAACTTTACATTGAGGGTGAAAGAGCACTGGAACAGGCTGCCCAGAGAGGTTTTGGAGTCTCCTCTGGAGATACTCAAAACCTGCCTGAAGGCATTCCTGTCCAGCCTGCTCCAGGTGAACCTGTTTTGGCAGGGGGGTTGGACTAGATGATCTCTGAAGGTCCCTTCCAAGCTCTACTATTCTGTGATTCTGTGATTCTCAACCCATGAGTATTTTCTCACTTCTACTCTTCCAATTCTCTTCCCCATCCCAAGTTGGGGGAGTGAGTGAGCAGCTGGGTGGTCCTACTTGCTGGCTGGAGTTAAACCATGACAGAAGGTAAGTCTTTGTTATTTACTCCCATACACAGGCAGAAGCAGGCATTGAGGGAACTCCATCTTTGTAATTTCCATTTCTGAATTTGAAAGGCCTGTTATTTTTTGTTCTTCTGGGTTTCTATACTGATGTTCAAGAGCTGGAAGAGAGGGGAGAGCTGGAGAAAGGCCATGGTTTTCTTTGGTTCATTTACAAACCAGGCAGAAAAATATCATTTACGCCCAGAAAGATGAGAAAGGGATAAAAATATTAATTCTATGAGAACGCGACTGTTGTTAAATTCAGTCAGTGAGGCCCTTTTCCCCATCTTTTCTTCCATCCCCAATGTATAAGATTTCCACCGTACTTTCAAATTCCACCCCTCAGCATTTCCCCTGCAAAGGCAATGCCAAAACTTTGCTTTATGTCTCCCCCCTTCAAAATAATCTTTAAACTCTCGTAGGGGAAATGGGGGGTTGCATTTCCATGTAGATTGTGACCATCCCCAGGGTGGGAGAGCTCTTGCAGCCAAGCCCAGCAGCGATGAGAGGGACAGAGCACAGCCTGTTGATGTTCCTTCACATCTCCCCACGAAGGGTGGGATGGACCCTGCTGATAGCACTGGCCACATCGTCTCCTTGTCTGCCTTGGGCTGCAGAAGCTGGTGGGCTTAACCACGTGGCTTGGGGATGATGCTGAGGTCAGAGGAGCCCACAACTTTCTCCAGCCTCTATATAACCCTCCCTCAAGCCCCTGATAGCATCCTTACATGCCCCCACCCGCTGCCCTGGATGCCCTTGCCGCACACCCAAACCCACCCATGGTGAACTGTTGTACCCCAACACAGGGAAGGACTCTGTTGGGACTGAGCGGTGGGAGATTGAATGTTGTGGGCTGGTGGAGGGCTGAAATCTCCCTCAGCCCTCACACCCGTGGAATGGGGAGACCCTTTTTGGTCTGTTTTCACTGCACATGCTCCTGCGCTAGTCCAACATTTCAGTGTTGAGGCTGCAAAAGGAGAGCTTGCTTTCTGAATGTTTAATGGCAATTTTGGATGTTAAGAAAACCCAGCTCTATGTTCTTACTTCTTGCAAAGTGTTTTTCGGTTGTCCTTCAACTTTTAAGAAAGCGTCATGTTTCAGGCAATTTTTTCTTGAGATTGTTTCTTTGTCAAATCACAGACCATGAAACCGTATGTTTTGCTGGCAATGCTTGTTTTTATTGTAGTCTAGGTAAAGTAATTTTCTATGCAAAGAGCAATGGCATTTATGTTAGGGCTGAGTTTCTTTCACAGAAAACTGAACTCTTTGGAAACAGAATTCCATTTTTTCTCACTGGATTTTTTTTTTTTGGGGGTAAGCTCAAATTAGTAATATAGTTTCTGGCATAGCTGTGTGTAATCATGTGCCTTATTTTAGGCATGTGGATATATTTGTGCCAAATGCTGTGAATCATCTTTTTAGCTCTTTCCAATCACGATCTGAGGTTTCATTAAATTATAAAGGCAATTCATGTTTAAGCATCACCTCACCCTCAAGGTTCTGATTTTGGTTTGCAATGTGATTTTTACAGCAGATCACTCCCTGAAGGATTGTTCTCCGAGTTAGGTTTGCCATCCGTTCTGAATTTCTGAGATCAATCATGCTTTGATGTCTCTCGCTGTCAACTTGACACCCAGTTACTGCTTTACGATTCATTGATAGCAGGAGAAGACAACGGGATGATGCAAGGGCTTGCAGCAGAAAGAAGGCCATATGTGTCTGGTGGTCATGTACTGGTGGCATCCTCCATATCCCTTGATCCATCAGGATCGGCACTTTTAGATGTGATGCTGCCTTTATATGGGAAAAGTAGGTTAGGAAAGGCAGGAGCAACAACACAGTAGATCTTTACAAAGGTATTTTTTTCTCTGTTGTGGTTGAGTAGAGTTTTGCAACTTCCTATTTTGGTATAGAATTAAATAACACTGAAAAAAAATACAGTGTTTGTATTTCTGGACATTGTGTGGCAGCTCAAACCAAACACTGAATTAAAATGAAGGATGATGGTGGGTTTGGTGGGAAAGGATTGTAAACTTAAGGCAAGTGTGATAAATGCGAAGAGTGACAGCTACGTTATTATTGTATCAGTTCTGGTCTCTGTGCAAAGCTAAGGGCTTGTATTTTCTGTAACTTGTAGCCTTTATGAAGTGCCATCAGACCAAAAGACAAATTGCTGCATGACGCCAGTGCTCTCTAATAGTGTGTGCCTTGAAAAGTGTAACTCGGTAAGTTCCTATTTTCAATTAACTCCATAAGTGAGAAGATAAATGGAGGCAGAAGAATCACTGCTCCATTATCTATTCACCTGTTCACTGGAGACTGATTTTCAAATGGGCTAAGGAGTATTGACTATAACATAAAACCCAGACATAAACACAGGAAAAATTAAGGGCTAGACAATCTTTCACACTCCATTTATCCTCTTTACACTGCATTTAAAATTCAGTCACAGAAACTAGACCCTGTAAGATTTTGAGGGCATAGGAAAACTCCAGACCTTTTCCTCCCCCTCCACCCCAGGAATCAGGTTTTCCATCAGTTTTCGTATCTGCACTGTTCCTCACCTGCTGAAACAAAGCTACTTTTACTTTCTGAAGAGTGAGAAAGATATTGTGTGTGATTTAGTTAGCAGATAGAAAATACAGCTAGGTGCATTTCTTAGCAAGTATACCCTGTGTTAGAGATGGAACATGTCACATGGCCTTTTTGCCTGTTGACATATCCCTGAGCAGGGAAAGCAAGAACAAATATTGAAAAAGAAAGCAGATGTATAAAGCAAAGAGGAGGGTTACTGCTAAAAATACCAAAAATACTTACACAGATGTAACATAGATGCTAGCGTGGGGAAAGCTGATACTGTAGGGAGGAAAGGGAAAAATGTTTGGTTGTATGAAGAAGTGGTAAATGCGAAAGCACAGCTCGGAGCTTCTGGTGTGGGAGGGAGGTGGGGAGAGCCCTCTCTGCAGGGATGAAGAAAAGGATGGTTACTGTGGGTGCTCTTTGTGAAGAGAAGTGGTGGTATAGGTGGCTTCAGCTTGAGTGACTGCTCATGAAACGTCAGGACCCCCAGATAGCAGTTTGTGGTGCCCAGAGGTGCGTAGGTGGGACAACCCCATGCTCTAATTGGATTCAGTATTGCATGATGGAGGATGAGGAGGGCTGGGAGAGTAGGAGATACAGAGGAAGGATGGGTTTCTTATAGAGAAGTGTGGTATTAGCTGGCTGGTTACTCTGTCACCTCAACACCCCTACTCTGTCAGTGTAGCACAGGCAGCTCAGGGGAACAGTGATGTCTGTGCCCAGCCCTCCACGTTGGTGGAAAGCAGCAGGAGGCCTGGAATGTCTGCAAGAAGTTAGGGACAAAGCACTACCATGCCAGAGCTGCTGATACTCCAGGGCAGGTTTGCTGGGCAGTGGCAGGACGTAGCAAAGAAGAATCCAGGCAAAAGATGTCAACCCAAATTGACATCTCCTTCTCTCCTATGCCTCTCTGCTGGTGCTGTGCTTGGTGCTTCCTGGTGCTCTCCCATATGGTCTTGCAGGTTCGGAGAGCCTTGGTTCATACACCAAGGGGAAAGGCAGGCAGAGAGCTCTGACCATCATGGACCTGCCCTGCTCTCACAAAATCACAGAATGATATGGGGTTGGAAGGGACCTCTGGAGATCATCTGGTCCAGCCTCCCTCCAAAGCAGGTCCACCCAGAACAGGTTGCACAGGAACGTGTCCAGGCAGGGTTGGAATGTCTCCAGAGAAGGAGACTCCACCACCTCCCTGGGCAGCCTCTTCCAGTGCTCAAAGTAAAGAAATTCCTCCTCATGTTTTGGTGGAACTTCTTATATTCAAATTTGTGCCCATTTCCTCTTGTCCTATCCCTGGGCACCACTGAAAAAAGACTGGCCCCAGTGCTCTCTGGCAGGACAGCTGATAATCGGGCAAATGAACGCAAAGGTGTGGGACAAATGACTGTGTTTGAAGCGGATGCTTGGGGCTGCCCTGTGCCAGCCCTGCATCAAATTTTAGCACTCAGTCTTCGGCCAGCAAAATTCAGTCATGCCTGCTTTTGGGTCAGTTTTATCCCAAGTGACAAGCGGCAAGACTACAAAACGAAGCTCTGTGAGTTATTAGGGTACTTCTGGAGAGGAGTATATGACATAACATATGCTGTTATGTCATCTGTCTTCATTCACTCCCATGCAGAGATGCCAAAGCTGTGAGCAGAGGATGGAAACACAGGGCTCCCGAGTCTTTGCTTTTCTTCTGTTTCCCTTTTTGGGCAGCAGGTGCTACAGCTGATCTAAATCTGGGCATTACCTGTCAGGTGTACTGTGTAAAGCAGCACTGTGTATGCCGTGTCTTAGCCATTGTCAGACCAAAGAGCATGTGCATCAGGAATATATATGGTACCCAAGGAGGTGTCGGTGTTGACATGTCGATCTCCATTGCGCCTCAAAGCTAGTGCATGCTGAGCCATGTGCTTAAAAGTGACTAGGGGTGAACCAGGATGAACCTCAGGAGACCAGGATGAAATGGGAACAGGGGAATGATGTCAGCTGTAGTTAGCATTTTTTTGTCCCTTTCTTTAAAATGTTCTTATTTCACCTGTATTTTCAATGTTGTAATCCAGAATTTAGCCCATTATTTAGGGCGGAAGCTACAAAGTGATGTTCTTGATGAGTTCTGGAGAGTCTCACAGACCCAGCAGATATAGAGGAATTGAATTTCTCTAAGTTGGTTTTGCAAAGAAAGCTCTTGGGGTGTCTGCAATTGTAATTGTTATGGACTGCCAGTCAGTGTCTTTCTCACTAAGCTGCAAAGGTCCCTTTTGGACCAATAGCATCAAATAGTAGAAGAAGGGAAATTTTGCCAGACAAGCTTGTCCTGTAGTGAGAGGCAGTCCACAGCTTCTGGCTGTTTCCAATCCCACAGCCAAATTTGCCCAGAGAAGTTGTAGATATCCGATCCCTGGAAGCATTCAGGGTGAGGTTGACGGGGCTTTCAGCAACCTGATCTAGTGAAAGATGTCCCTGCCAATGGCAGGGCAGTTGGACTAGATCATCTTCAAAGGTCCCTTTCAACTCAAACACTTCTGTGATTCTAAATATGACAGTATTTTTTTGCCTTTTTTTTCCCACTCTACCAAAGCTGGTAGGAGCCTAAAGGATGTGGGAAGACCAAAGGATTTCAGTCATTTTCTCTCAGGTGAACACCAGTGCAACCAGTGCTCTGTAAGTGTCAGAAATAATGAATCTGCTTAAGGATTTGAGTCCTTTGCCTACTCTCTTGCCCAGTGAGCTGAGACACACGTGCTCTGTGGTGAGGCTAAAACTATCCATGCCTGGCCTGACCAGCTGGACACCGACAGATTGAAGTACGTGACTGAGCTCTGTTTGCCATCTGCACTGGCCCTTTAATATGGGTACATTTCCTTTATTCAGCTGCCAGTTTTCACAAAACTTGTGAAAACATAATTTTCTTTGATATTTCTTCCCTTCTACCAAACACGCCAACAGATTCCAAAGCTGCGAGGGGAGGTTTGACAGCAGATTGGATGAGGATAAATCTCATTTGCTTTGGAGAGCAGGCAAAAGTGGCATCTGATTAAGAATGTGATAAATGCAGCGTGTTATGGCTGTTATCTGTTCCCCATGCCTCTTTTTTCTGATTCGTTCTGTATATATGTGTATACGGGCATGAAGCCATGAAAAATAGGATGTAAGTTAGAGTGTCTCAGTGTCTCTAATGTTTATCTGGAAGGCCTGTGAGATCTGAGTAGCACAAGGTGGCTGAGGTCTCCCATCTGGGGACATAAGTGGTCATGGTTAGCCTAGATCTTCAACTGCTTACACTAACAAACTGGGGTATGAACTTTCAGCGTATCACTCGTTCCTGGTCACCTCTAGTTTGTAAGTGCTAGCTTGCTCCCAGGCTTGGCTTTAGCGTGGGCCAGATTGCACGCTCTGAGGTGGTACTCTTCCATGGTTTAGGGGACCACGTGCCAAAGACAATTTCTGATTCGTGCTGTGAATAAGAGTACGTGAAGTTTGGTGGCCTCTGTGCGACACAGTTCTTCAACAGGCTGAAGAACTCAAACCCTTCACTCTGAAACCCTCCCACCCTCAAGCACCTGTACATACTCTCATGCTATGCTCCAGGATGTGCAACAGTTGGCACTTTGAACTGAAAAATAAATAAATCACCTCTTAAGAGTACCACACAGAGCTCAAGGGGTACCTGGGGCCAAAGGCTATGCTGCAGGGATGTAAGCATCTTAGCTTCGCAATCAGAGAATGGTCCCTGACCCTGTTTCACTTAGCATTGCAGATGTTGCCTGTGTCTCCCCATCTCTGTTTTGTTAGCAATAAAAGTGAGCTGCACACGCTCCAAACTTTATGCAAAGCAAAATGAGGCTGTTCAACTGTGATCATGGATTTTTAAGACCAAAGCATGCTTCAGCGAAGAGTTACCTGTAATAGCACAAAAAAGCCTATCTAAATGTTAATCAGAATATTTTTTTTTTTTGGCAGCCTCAACAGCTAAATAATTTTTCAGTTAAATAATTAAAATGTTGCACAGGGCAATTTAGGCCAGCACTAATTCTTTGAAAAGCCTCAGCGATAAGGGATGCTTGGTGCATGTGCTGCCAGTGGCCTTCAGGGAGAAGTTGACTCATCATGAGGAAAGTGTCCTGGACTGCAAATTGCCTCTGGAAAACCATTTACTCAGGTAGGACTCCATGGTGGGCCTCCGTGAGAGAGCCTTGCGTGGGCTCTAAATCAGATGAGAGCTGTGTGTCCATGTTAGCATGATGCTGTGCAGACCAGAGGTGGTGGACCCTGTCTTGCAGGAGAGCTTGTACAGGGTGGCCTGGCGCCAGAGGTCTTTCGTGGCTGTTTCAAAACTACAGAGAACAACTTGAGTTTTTAAGTATGGTGCAGCTTCCTGAGGAAGGAATGTGCTTGATGTGGAGTGGTGAACCTGGCCTCCTGCAGCCTCTCCTCTGACCTAAAACTCTGCGAAATTTTCTCATTGTAATTATTATCCAGTAATTACGTGTTTTCCTACTTACTACATGTGGTGCCAAAAAGGGAAGAATCAGTGTTTGTTACACCGTGGAAAACATTTGCTAAAAATGTAATGTCTTCCCCAGTGTGGGACCCGGGTTCAAAGCTGTTGGTCAGTGTTTGTAGCTTTGTTCACACTTCTGTTTGTTGTTATGTCTGCAGTTAGTAACTGGTCATATTTTAGCAGAGTAGATGTGGTATCTCCCACATATTGAGAGTCTAAAAGGTCTGTTTACTACATGGCGTGGAGCAAAATATCAACATAGGAGGGAGCCTAAACCCAAGAAAGTCTGCAGTTCAGAGACTGTGCTGTACTCTGTTGTTCACCATGACTTGGATGAGGCCTTTGAGTGGCTTGGGAATGAAACTGAATTCCCCAAAGCCAGCGTGGATGGGATGGGGCAGCATAAAAGGGACTGGAGGGGGAGAAGTACATGATGAAGAGGTGACTCACTATTTCATACAAGCTAGGGACTGTGAGAGACAGAAGATATCCAACATGACAGACCAACCTATCCTATGTGGTGGTCTGCCAGGTGCCTCCAGCTGGTGATGACAGGGACCAGCTTGGATGGTCATCTGGTGTCACCTGAGGCCTGATAAGGAGGGAGGGAGCTTACAGCACAGAGCTTTGTTCTGCTTTGTGATTTATTTATTTTTTCTGGTGAAGGCACTCATTTTTGCCCAGTTGGAAGAGCAAAGGCTTCTGTAACCTCTCTACCATCAAAGCTGCCCCAGGTCTGTCAACTCTTTGAAGAAAGACCTGATACTCAGAGATGCACCGTGGCTTGCGTGGGGACCAGGGACATCACTGAGAGAGGCTTTGGGCTAGCTCTACTCAGTTTTGAAAAATCCCACCTTCAATTTTGACCCTTTTCCAGCAATTCTGCTCATGATCAGGACAAGGGGAACCTGCTTCAAGTCACCAAGCTGCTTTGAGCAATCTGCTCTAGTGGGAGGTGTCCCTGCCCATGGTAGGGGGGTTGGAACTTGATGATCTTTAAGGTCCACTCCAACTCTAACCATTCTATGATTCTATGATTCTGCGGCTATACTGGCTAGAGGGAGATCAAAAGGCCTTGAAGTCTGCGTGCCTTGGCACGGGGCCTGATGGCCAGCAGGTGAAAGAGCTGAGCTTTCCTCCTTTCTTAATGCTGTGCGATTGGGTGCACGCTGGGTGTTTTATGCCTTCCTCTGGACTATCTGGCACTGGCCACTCTCTGAAACGGGGTGCTGGGCTGGATGAAGCATCGGTCTGCCCCGGTGTCGCAATGCCGGTGTTGCTGTCTCCCTGGTGGGCTAGCGTCCTGTGATATCCTTCCAGTTGGTAGTGTGCCCAGGACAGAGTTTTAGCACCATCCGCCACTTGAGCTGCTTGCAGCCTCAGCGTAGCATTACCAAAAATAAAGCCGTTTGAATGAAACAAGTGTTTGGAAGCGAGCTGTCTCTCTCCGGCTCTCTTTTTCTGTCCCCCCGAGGGTGGCAGAGCATGCAAGAGCGGAGGGAGGAGAGGAGCTTGGCAAAGGCCAACCAGGGCATGGGCCCTCCCTCTATTCCCTCCTTCTCCTCCTCCAGGAAACACAAATGAATGCTCACCAAAAAAAACCCCACCCTAATGGCTTTGTCTGCAAAAAGAGCTCTCAGGATCAGTTTCCCACCCCTTAACCCATCACCTGACACCTTGAAAGAGAAGAAGAGAGGCAGGAGCCAAACACAACATTAATCAGATTAGGACCTTTCTTGGGACTTCTTTATTTTTACTTCAGTTTCCCCGTTTCGGTTGCTTACTTCATTTCTCCTGAACACCAAGGGGCAATAGCCCAGACAATGGCCTGTAACATCCCCCGTGGGGTAGATTTTCTAGTCTCCAGCCCAAATGTTTACTCCGAGTTCTGGTCAGTCCCCAGCCGGACCGGTTAACCAGTTGGCTGGACATCTCTTTGTGCAGCTCACGCTTTCATCAGGGACTGAAGTGAGCCCAAACTGTCAAGGGAGACGGCAGATTTTCTTATCCTGTTTTCACATTATGTGCTCTGAAACAGCTCAGCTGGGACAAGTTAAGCCTTGGGGGCATATGCATTGCTGCAGAAGTGTCAAGCAAGATTAAAAACAGGCACAGAAGTTTGACTCTCAGACTAACCCCCAGAAAATGCAGGAGGGGAGCTTTTTGTCTCAGTGCTAGGTAGATGGAGGTTGGGAATTGTAAGTGAAGACACCATCTGGTGCGCTTTCATTCCTACTGGAGGCTACAGGCTGGGTATATATGCCTTGTAGTAAAAGTCAGAAGCACAAGCCAATTTTTCCCTATAACAGGAAAAAAAAAAAAAACAAATCAAAAAAGGCACAACATTCAGCTTAACTGTTGAGGCTAGAAAAAAGGTGATGGCAGCAGTGGTGGTATCAGTTTATCAGCCCAGGTATGTGATGGAAATACCATACGGATGCTTCTTTCAGTGTTGTCCCTGGGCTCCCTGTCCGACTGAGCAGAAGAGACGGATGAAAAATGACATCAGCGTGGTTTGGCTGAAAGACGATGGGTGGGAGCAGGGAGTAAGGGGAGGTTGGGCGAGCCTGCTAGCATTTCAAGAGCATTAAGGCAGAGGCGAAGCGGGGAGTGTTTCACACGGCACATCGTGAGTAACAAGGAGCCAAGGACTGGGATATAGGACATACAAAAGGAAAGTTTAGTCTCAGTTTCAGGAAAGATGTTCTGTCAGCTGTTATATTGTTGACTAGTTTCCCAGGGGAAGTCACGAGGACGGGATTTTTTAAAACCAAACAGGGCAAAGAAAATTCACAAACAAAACCAGTCCCAAACTGCCCCCCTCACGAACAACCAAGGCCCCTTCCCTTTTTTTCTGCCCTCTGTGGTTTCTGCTCTCCAGCCGGTTTTCCCCCATTAACCTTTGTTTATATGAACAGCCACTGTGTATCAGATGCCTGCTAACATAGCATGTCCTCTCTTGCTTGTCCCTCCGTCCTTCTGCTCTGTACTCCCTGTCCTCATTCCTACACTTGCTCTCTCGTCCTCTCCCGCCCCACTACCTGCCCCCAGGGACCGAGCTGGGTCTCCTCCTGCTTCTGGTTCCATCTTTCCCCCAGATTTTTGTGAGTTTCTTACTGTGGAGGACTGTGGTGTGCCATGTTCCCACAGGAGCGGGTCACCATCCAGGAGACACAGCTTTTCATCCCTGCAATTCCATGCACCCGGCTAAGAGCGAGGAAGACTGTTACCCATGTCTTGCTTGTGTGACGAAGCTGAGAGGCCGCCAAGAGGAGAGATTTACTTGAAGTGGCACGCTCAGGCCAGGAACGGGCTGACTCAGTTCTCTGGTATCCCATCCTGAATCCTTTCCACCAGCCTGCGGTTCCCGCACTCCTGTCTGACCTCTCCGTCAGGGAAGTCTGTAATGTGAGAGCATTCCCAGCGTGTTGGGCAGTACAGAGGAAAAATCACAACACAGAGGGAGATTAGATTTAGGTGTGATGCTGGAAAATTCCCACTTCCCCCTCTGGATTAGGCATTTAAACCATTGTTGCCATTTCTGTCAACAAGTAAACAAGGCAGATGTAGCATTATTTACCAAGTAAGGAAGTCTCCATAAAACATTCCCCAGATTTGAAGTAATTATGTTTTTCAATGGAATATTAAAAAAAAAAAAAAAAAAAAATTGGCACACAGCATCTTGTCTTAAGTCTAGGCAAGAGGCACACATTTATTTCCAGTAGCAGCACACAGCGTACTGACTGTAACTAGGTGAGAATGCTAAACAGACCCGGTTTCCCTGCTGGTGTCTGAAAACAGGGATAAATTCCTCTGCAGACAAAAGACAGATGGTGTAGGCATTGCTAAAATCCTGGCTTCCTGGAGTCAGGAAGCTATGCAAATTTAAAGGTTCAGAGTGTGAAAGATTGTTAATTAATTATTATCTTTATTGGGATGTTGTCATGCTTTGCCAGTGGCACCGAGGTCTGGCAGAAAGCTTAGCCCTACGGGTGGGCAGAGTGTTCCTGTGATGGTCTTAATTTATCTTTCCTTCCCTGGATGAACAATGCACTGTTTCTCATGCAGAGGAAGGGAAGTCAGGCCGTTGTCGTGAGAGAGGTAAGGGATGCAGAAAAGAAAGACCAGAGAAGGAAGCAGGGTTTTTGACAGCTATTGTCTCCTAGTGTCTCCTGGTGCAATTTGTGGGGAGAGTGGGAGAACAGCTGAATGCAAAATTGCTGTGGGTTTGATATTTTTCGTGTTGCATGACGCCCTGCCTCTGTTGTGTGAGCGCTGTGTCGCTGCCACCATACCTCACAGTGAAGCTGCTCCAGTACTGGTCATTTGGGTTGGGTTGGTCACTCACACCACCTCTAAGTGGGTTGGGTTGGGTTGGTTGCACACACCACCTTCAAGCCCACATTTTGTCATGAACTTGGAGCTTGCCATATTCATCCCATGGCCGCCGCTCCATCGCTGCACAGAGTGTGCTTGGGGGTTTCTTCCTTGGCATGAGGTGGAAATCCCTACCAAGAACCAGATGCTGAGGGACAGGCGAAGGGAAAACCACAGCTTCTCGTGTGGGATCCAGCTTTTGCATGTCAGTGTGGCACTGTCAGAGCACGGATCAAGCAGCACGAAGGCACGATGGTGGTGAATATGAGCAGGTTGTTAAAAATGAAGCTGAGTCAGTGGAAGGCTGACTGGTGGCCAGGGCGAAGGCGGCAGCACAGAAGGAGAGTGGGTGTAGAGACAGGAGATGTGGTTGTCTTGCTGGGAAACAGAGATATGAGAAATGTGCCATAGTTAACAAGAAAAAAAAAGGCCTGGAACAGGGAACCAGAAATACCAAAGAGATACAAGAGAACAGTGGAGGAAGGGGCTCATCCATAATGGTTTGCAATAAATATCTGCCCAAGGAGCACAGCCCCCTCAAACCTGGAGGGGAACCAGAATTTCCAATTCTCCCCTCCTGACAAGTCTCTGTGAAAACCACAAGCAACATGTCCCACCTAGCTGCAGTACAGGGACACTGGAGCAGGTTGCCCAGAGAAGGTGTGGATACCCCATCCCTAAAAGTGTTCAAGGCCAAGTTGGATGGGGCTTTGAGAAACCTCGTCTACTGGGAGGCGTCTCTGCCCATAGCAGGGGGTTTGGAACGAGATGATCTTTAAGGTCCCTTCCAACTCTAACAATTCTATGATTCTGTGATGATCTTTTCAACTACCTGATACTTAGCTCAGGTGACAGAGGTGTCCTGGGCATATGGTTTTGCCACAGCCAGTCTGGTTTTGCCCAACCTTACCCTCCTTGCCACTTGAGACTGTCACTTACTTCTTAACTTTGTGAGCCATGGTGTTTATATATCTAGTGCATAATGTTTCTTCTAAAAATGTGCATTGTCCTTGTGCAATGACACTGTGCATTGGCTTGTGTGGGTAGTTCTCATCTCAAACTTCCCCACAGCTCAGAGTGCATCTCAAATGGTTCAGCACTGCAGGTACTCTCCTGTTGTACAACCCCATATACCATCATCTGTGACCCCATCGATGTAGCATGCCTATGTGAACCCATAAACATGGATTGCTGAGACCAGTGATCAGCAGTGCGTCCCGGTTGTGAAGGGATGTACCAGAGAGTGGCTGCAGCACTGCATCACAACTGAGGTGTTTGTTGCTACCTGCAGGTGTGTTCCTCTCTTTGCAGTGGATATTGTCTATCTTGACTTCAGGAAGGTTTTTGTCACTGCCTTCCATAAGATCCTTATAGAGAAGATGTTGAAGTGTGGGCTGGATGAGCAGACAGTGAGGTGGGTTGAAAACAGACTGAATGGGCAGGCCCACAGGGTGGTGGTCAGTTACAAGAAGTCTAGTTGAAGGCCAGTAACTAGTGGAGTATCCCAGAGGTCAGTACTGGGCCCAATACTGTTCAACATAGTTCATGATCAGGATGATGGGGCACAGTGTGCCCTCAGCAAGTTTGTACATGACACCAAACTGGGAGGAATGGCTCATACACCAGAGTGTTGTGCTGCCATCCAGAGGTACCTGGACAGGCTGGAGAAATGGGCTGGCAGGAACCTGCTGAAGTTCAGCAAGCGGGAGTGCAGAGTCCTGCACCTGGGGAGGAACAACCCTATGCACCAATATGTGCTGGGGACTTCACAGCTGGAAAGCAGCTTTGTGGAAAAGGACATGGGGGTCCTGGTGGACAAGTTGAATGTGAGCCAACAATGTTCCTTGCCAGCTAAGAAGGTTAATGGTGTCCTGGGCAGCATTAGGAAGAGTATTGCCAACAGGTTGAGGGAGGTGATCCTTTCCCTTTATTCAGACCTGGTGAAGACACATGTGGAGTGCTGTGTATAGTTCTGTGCGCTCCGTAAAAGACACAGACATGCTGGAGAAAGGGCCACTGAAATGGTGAAGGGACTGGAACTTCTCTCGAATGAGGAAAGGCTGCGAGAGCCGGGACTGTTTAGCCTTGAGAAGGCTCAGGGGGATCTTATCAATGTATACTGAAGGGAAGGCACAAAGAGGAGCCTGGCTCCATCCAAGACCAGAGGCAATGTGCACAACCTGCAGCACAGGAGGGTCCGTCTGAACGTAAGGAAACACTGTTTTACTATGAGGGTGACTGAGCATTGGCCCAGATTGCCCAGAGGGGTTGTGGGATCTCCCTTCTTGGAAATACTCAAAAGCCACCTGGACACAGTCCTGGGCCACTGGCTCTAAGTTGCCCTGCTTGAGAGCTCAACCAGATGCCTTTCAGAGGTTCCTTCCAACCTCAACCAGTCTGTGTTTCTATGGTTCCTGGGTCTCCCTTCTCTTTGTACCCTCCCTTCCAGCACTTTAATTTTGTGGCCTCTCCCCATAGCACGACCAGTTATATCAGCTGGTCGTCTCCTCCCTCCTTTCCCATAGCTGGATATGGTAGACTGAGGTACTTGAGAGGCCCTGAGGATTGAGGAAGACTCTTGAGAGGTCTGTAGTCCAGGTAATCGAGCACCAGCAAGTGCAAGTGAATGCACTTCCAGTTGTTTCTTTGTGTGGTCAGCAGTGCTTCTGGAAAGGCACGTTTTACTTCTGTGTTGACTGATAAAACAGCATCCAACCCTGTTAAGGGGCATATCTGGAAAAACACTAATCAAACCAGCCAAGTCTGACTAACAAAGGGCTTCTAAGTGCACATTTTTTATTACCATAAGCGTGACATAAATATTCCTTTGATCCTCCCAGAAATTGTATTGTGATTTCTCCCTTATTTGATTTGAAACGTGCCTTTCTCTCATTTCTCATTAGTTCAGTTTTTGCTAGTCCTGATGTACTATTTTACAGCATACCAAAGTACTGAAAATTTACATTTTGCTCCCAAAATTTGTACAGATTACAGGATGAAGAAGGAGGTGGAAGAAAAAAATATATTTTTTCCGCCATTTTTGCTTCTGGTGCTGTAGGCTTCTTTCCAGTCAAAACGAGGCTATGTCAGGTTTACTTATCTTGAGGATCTTAAACATGTTGTGCTTCAATCGCCTGCAGGCAAGAGACCTCACCCGCTCTGTGCTGTGCTGAAGGGAGGCTTGAGCCTGCTGGCATTCTTGGAGCCTGATGACTGTTGCTCCACTCAAGAGCCTTTTACAGCATCAAAACATTGGCTCATTTGCCACCTGCTCCCTCCCAACCTATAAAGGAGGGTTGTGGGTTACTGCTATGCATGAGCTTTGTGCAATGTGACTGCTGTGTCACGTGTCATAGTTGTTTTCTCAGTTCTTTCCCTGGGTGTCCTGAAAGCTTTTCATTAGTCATCTCTCTATTCACATTCTTATGGTGAATTTTCCAGCCTGGATTTTTTTAAGGCACAAGCTTTGGACCCACACTTTAATTTCTTGCGGTCGTGAACAACCAGGTCAGGAAACCATGGTTTGTGAAAAAAATGGGTCATTTGGGCTTCCAGGTTTGTGGCTCGCTTCATTTTGCTGGCAGACTGCGTAGCACTTTGTCTAGGCTCTACAGTGCTAGCCATGACTGCTCAGCACTTCTGGGAATTTGGGGCACTTACCGTTAGGGGATCAAGAAACAGATTTAGATTCCTGATTTCTAACCCTCTAACTTTAAAGAAGGTCTCTTTGTTTTTTGTGCAGGGCACCTGACACAGGACAGTCCCTGCTATTTTTAGCAAAATCATAAGAATAGGGTAAAAACCTGGAAGTCCCCTTGAGGTTCTTTGGAAAATCTATGGTGTCTAAACTGAATTCTTCTTATCTCTCTCAAAGTGAGAGAGATGGAACCATGGAAGATTAGTCTCCATGCTATTCTGCATTTACTCTTATGATCCCCTCTTATTTATTCTTATGATCCCCTAATGCTATTTTAAGAGTTGGGACTTGACATGGCGTTGCTAGCCAAAGATCACCAGTTTTCCTCCCAGGCTATCAGTGACCATTTTGCTGGCCACTTTGAGGGCCAAATAGATGTGCAAGAATAGAGAGACACAGCACCGGGGCAGGTCCTAAACTCTGCCCAGATCCTTGTTCATCTCTCCAGTGGCCTGCTTCCAGACCTTTACAGGTGGCCGATCATTGGAAATATAAAGGGTAGTGCATAAGGGGAGATTGGGCTGGGCAAATCAGGCCCTTCATAGTCCCTGGATCAGTAAAGTATGGATGTCCAACTCACTTAGGCTCCTTTTGGTAGTCCCAGCCATGGAGCTTGAAGCAGCTGGAGATCCTTAACTATATAAGGACCTGTTTGCACTTGCTGTGATATTAGGCTATTTTGATTATTGCTATTATTAGTGCTGTGGCTGTCCCAAAAGGTGATCAGCATATGTCTGAGTCCTAGTTGGCTGGCATGGCTCTTGGAGGTGGCTTGGTTTCCCCCAAGGGCTTCTGGAGAGATGCTGGGGAATCAACACCACAGTTTGTAGAGGCACAGGTCTTGGGATCAAGCAAAGAAAGCAGATTCACAGCCTCCTTAGTTGACTCTTACTTTGGTGTCACAACACAGAGGTTCAACTCTGTAGCCAGAACTAAAGGGGATTTTGTTCTTCTTGTTGCTCTTGTGATCCTACTTTTTCACCAAAGGTACTCTGTGTCTCTGTTTCCCTATCATTCCTTATGTGTTACTCTTCAGCCCCTCTTACACACTCCTCTCTGGCTGACATCTCCCCTGACTTGGTCTTGGCTTCACAAAAACGTCATACTCAAAGCTCCTGAGGTTTCAAAATAAACAGCAAAAGGAAGGAGTTAATCTCTGAGGGGCAAAATTTGCCGTTGGGTTTTGGTTATTTTGGAATGGGTCAGCCACGCTGCTGGTTAGCACCACCACAGATTTCCAGGTTTTCTCCCACATTTCCAGGTTTCTTCCTGCTCTGCATCCTCCCTCATTTTCTTGTATTTTATGCTCTCCTGGTCCCCGTTCAGTCACCAAGGTCTGGGCAGGTGGTGCCACCCCGTTGTGACAGCAGGATGGAAGCTGGGCAGGAGTGGGTCAGGAGAAAGGAGGATGCTGAGACCTGGTTCTGCTTGCTCAGCCCATCCAAGGGGTAGCAGTAGATTAGGGGAGCCAAGTCCTGTCTGGTTTCCTGCCTGTGCTCCCCTTGCACTACCCAGGCTGTGTTTGGGGTATGGAAGCAATATAACTGTGTTCACACTGCACTGTGCCCCTGGGATGGCTTCCTTGGCCTGGTGTTAGCTCAATAAAATCCCTGCAGAACACTGCCAGGGTGTCTCTGTCCTTTTGGTCTTTCACTGCCCCCTCCCTGGATGTTTACACCTCACGTAGGTTTGTTATAACCATGGCTTTCCCTTTTTCAGGTTTTTATTTCTGGAAAGATTTCATAAAGCGGCTCAACCCTGGCCTTTATCCCCTCTTTGGGTGACAGACACATGTTATTTATAAATAGGAGGGTGGTGGCCCCACTGTGCATGTGTTTCCCTTCAGCCTTATCAATGCACCACGCTGACTCCATGGTACCCCGTCATTGCCCGTATGACTGAGCGGGGACTGTGTCACAGGGATAAAGGTGCTCATTGTCGCTTAAAATGGGCATATTGTAAAGGGAAAGTGGGACAGAAAGCCAGCAGCTCTTACCTCCTCACCCTGTTAAGCCATGACACCACCAAATACTCACCAGGAAATTCCCCATTAACTATTTTTGATGCTGCAGGGATTTATGTAGTTGGTGCAGGAAATGAATGGCAGAGGAGCGTGTCTCAGCAGGAGACCTGGCTGGTTGGTGTATTGTAAGGACAAAGTACAAAGAGAAATCCCAGCCCCCCCCCAATTTCTCCTTAGAAATATGCCCAGAAGGGAAAACCAGCCATCCCCACAGCAGAGCTTTTTCGCTGTAGAATTCCTTTCTCCTCCTTTTAGGTAACTGCTTAGCAATCACAGTATGTTTGGGAGCACACTCAGCATTTCCAAACCAAGTCTCTCGTGTTAGGCTCTGAAATCCATCTCTCACCACCTGTGAAAAAAAATGATGCTACTTTCTGCCTACAGTTTGACACCAGATAGGGCAGGGGTGGAAGGAGAGGTAATTCAATACGTTTTTAAAAAAAAAAAAATTCAGGTATTTCAAAGGTATTTTTAGAAACTCAGATTTCTACATCCCTGCACGTGTGGCTTTGCCCAGTCCTGGCTCCCCCATGATCTGCTGGCTAGCTGTGCCTGCGGACACTGGAGGTCCATCCCTGTGCACTGCACGCACTGAGGGTATCTCCACGTCTCCTGGGGCAGAGCCCTTTCCACTTGTGCTAACAGCCCAAGGACAGGCTCCTCTGCTTGGCAGCACAAAACCTCCCCCTTCTCTGGCTGGGAGAGGTTATTTCAGGGGGCTGCAAGGTGCTGGAGTGCTTTGGGGGCATGGTCATTGCCCAGGCAGACATGGACCAGTGCCTGGACCCTGTGCACGTTATGCTGAGCAGAGCAAGCGAGTGTGTGGCAGCACACAGCTAGCTGGTGTGCCAGCCTGCATGCCCACTGTGTGTGCCAGCCTGGATCCTTTCCTGCGGTTAATCAATTCCTCACTAGCAACGCCAAACTGCTGCTGGATCCCCTCATCTCCTGTATCCTCCCCCTCTGCTCTGCCCTGGTGAGGCCCCATCTGGAGCACTGTGTCCAGTTTTGGGCTCCCCAGTTCCAGAAGGACGGGGAACTGCTGGAGAGGGTACAGCAGAGGGCTACAAAGATGATGAGGGGCCTGGAGCATCTCTCTTACGAACAGAGCCTGAGGGACTTGGGTCTTTTTAGTCTGGAGAAGAGAAGGCTGACGGGGGATCTGATCAATGCTCATAAATACTTAAAGGGTGGGCATCAAGAGGATGGGGCTGGTCTTTTTTCAGTGGTGCTCAGGAACAGGACAAGAGGAAATGGGCACAAACTTGAATATGAGAAGTTCCACCTAAACGTGAGGAGGAACTTCTTTCCTGTGAGGGTGGCAGAGCCCTGGAAGAGGCTGCCCGGGGAGGTGGTGGAGTCTCCTTCTCTGGAGACATTCAAACTCCCCCTGGACACTTTCCTGTGCAACCTGCTCTGGGTGGACCTGCTTTGGCAGGGGGTTGGACTAGATGGTCTCCAAGAGGTCCCTTCCAACCCCATGTGATTCTGTGATTCTGTTACTCTGGGTGTGCATTAGAAACTGGGACATGAATATGCACATGAATAGAAATTACCTGCATCTTCAGAGACCGGTATGAATCCTCATTGTAAACACAAAATTAGTCACGATAAAAAGCAATTAACCTTTGAGAAATAAAGGGGGGCTTCCGAACATCACATTGCTTTGGCCATAAGCCTGCAATAAATTTGCTGCTGATTTAGAACTTGTTCCTGGAGGAGTATGTAATTTCTCTGTAGTCCGTGTGGCTTCCCTAGAAAGACAGGTGACTTCTACAGTGTGCCAGCAATGCAACAGCAGCTGGCTTTTCTCTCCCTTCCATGTAGTAAAAAAAATATAAAGCAGTCCTCTCCCTCCCCGAATTCCCAACGGGTGATTGATAGGAACCGGTACAAAAACCCTTGGTCTTGTTATTTGGAAAGGCCTTCTCTCTACTCCTTTAGGTTTTGAGGGAATACGATGGAGGAGGGGGACTCTGCTGGTTTTGCTGAGATGGGTCCCCAAGGATGGGTGCCTGCCATGCACCCCATGGCTTTCAGCTCTGAGCGGTCTGGCTCCCTCACTGCCCGGCAACTCCATCACATCTAGCAAAGCCCCCACCTTGCAAAACATTCCTACCAATACATCAACTGGAGTATGTCCAACCTTGAGGAGACTGGTGTGTGTTTAAACACAGGCCAGCTGCCAACGGTGCTGAATGGTGCTGGGGCCCAAACAGTAAGCTGTGTCCTGCAGGATGCTGTGCCAGTGGTGAGTCCAGCTGGAGCCAGGGGTGTTTGAGGGAGCTTAGCGCTCTGCAGGGTGAGGTCTCTTTTCCTGGGGAAAGTCTAGGTGTTGCTTCCCCACTGCTGGGTTCACTCGAGAGACCCCATTCAGACCCACTTCCACTTCCCTGAAGCCCGTAGGCTTACACCGCAGTGACCGTCCGGCCTAGCTGGAGCAACACAATGGGGACTCATGGCCAGGGTCTACGAAGCAATGGGTTCTAAGCACCAATTACTATACCATCCATTAGGGATACATTATGATGAGCTAAAGCCTTTACAAGACTCAGTGGTAAAACATTTATGACCATATTTAAGGTCCCTTCCAACTCTAGTCATTCTATGATGATTCTATGATGCCTTGGGAAAAGAAGGAAGACAATTTCAGAGTCTGAAAAGAAATCTAACTTTTTATTAACACCCATCTTCAGGCTAGAATTGTATTTATTATCATATTATATGGTACTACTGTCTACTACTGTAGCACATAGCTGCTTAGAAATAGCTTTAAAGATAAAAGGAGAATGAGTTACAGAGCCCGAAGTATAGATGTTCAGCCAGCAGACATCATCGTTCTTATGTGGAAGTCCATCAAGTAGAACACTTTTCTATCTGCTGACCTTCTCACCAGCTAACCTCGCTCGTGCAGAATTAAATAAAACCAATTCATTAGAATACTTAGCAGATATTCAACTATCCATTAATTATTGTTAGAAATCTGAGGTGGAAAGTGGCCTAGAATCAGACTCCATTGCCTGAAATCGGTATGGCAGCTGCAGTTGGCAACAAGGTTTTTGAGAGTTAGGCACTCGGCTGTAACCCAGTGGGGTCTGTGCCCCCGGCGCCCTGGCTTTGTGGGCTTTAAATATTTCATGTGTTATGTAGTGAAGCTGTAACAGCATTTGAATTCCAGGGACTACACTTTAATGGCCAGCAGCAAGTACAATAATAGCAATGGTGAGTAATTTAATAGACCTGCAAAGATAAGTGCATATTGTTCGCTAGAGACACATTATACCTGCATGTAGTATTTTATCACTATGGGGATTTTTAAAACAAAAAGAAAGGTACATTGGCATAACTCTTTTCCGCTGAAGTCCAGAGACTGTTTTCCTGGACATGGCAGTCGGCCAGCCCCGATTTGCTGCTGAAAATCCCACCGAAAACACTTCTGCGCACCCTCATCTGGCCACCCATCGTTGTACAGGGGACCGAAGGCTTCGCTCCGCACGAGGCTGTCACAGCTGGAGAAAGAGCGCACCGTATGCCACTCTGGAGTTTCCCGATGGATGACAGAAATTAATGGCAGGATTGGCATCATGTCCACACGGCTGCGATTGCATCCATGACTTTAAAAAAGCACTTGAGGGGCTTTGAAGTCGCAGGAATTGACTTTTTACGTGACATGGTAGAATCTCCTCATGCTCAGTGGAAAAAGAGAGGAGAGCGCAGTGGACAGATGCACGGGCTGCTTTCCTCTTCTTTCCTGATTTTGAGACAATCTAATTTCTTCTGGAAATTAGACCATCTCATTTGGTATATCAGATTGTTTCATAGTGCCTGGCAACTTTTCCGTGCTAAAGGCTGACCTATGCTTATCGTTTAACAATTTAGTTCTATCTGAGACCTATTCTTTAGTAGTTTGAGTTTGTCTTTTAAGCTCTGCTGCATAAACAGCAAGCTTTGCAGGTAGGGACAGAAGGTCTAAAGTCACTGTAGGGGTTGGTGGGGAGCCTGTGGAGGAAGCCACTGTAGGTTACATCCTCTCAGATCTAAGAAAAAAGGACCAAATTCAGCAGCCATGTTAGTGATGCTGGAGGTGCCAGGTCAAGATGCTCCCCATACTGGTGCAGAAGATGATGGTTTGGGCATAGCTCTTCTGCTGTTGCAACGGCAGGGACAAGGTTGAATTTTGTATGTGCTATGAAAAAAACATGTGATAAATGGAGGAAGAGCAGTGAGGAGGAACCTGTTCACTCCTGGATGATGAGTTTGCATGACAGAGAAGTGGCTGGGGCAGTCAGCTGCAACAGAGAGAAGAGGGAGAGAGGTGAGTAAAGACAGGAGGGTTTTGGAGGAAGGAAAACATGTTGGTCTTAGCTACATTAAACCTGATTTGTCAAGGAGAAGTGTATACAAAGGGCAGGTGGAGGCATGGGGCTGGCACTGAGAGATGGGATGGGATGGGATGGGATGGGATGGGATGACCTATGCACCTGTGGCCCATCAGCACCAGGAGGGCAATTAAAGCTGTGAAAGCGAGGAGGGGTGACCCTGAGGGATGGTGCAGGGCCAAGGGCAGGGCTAATTCAATTTCAGATTGGGAGAGATTTGGTTCTTAAGTAGAAACAGCTGGGGCAAAGGGATGGGGGTGGGGATAAAAAGAAGCTGTTTAATCAGTCTTGCTTTTGGGCAACTGCTTGGAGATCTCCCCCCAGGGCTGGGTTCCTGCTTCCCATATGCATCTACTAGCGTGTCTTCCCGGAGTTTTTATTTTTCAGTTTGAAAATGTAGGTCAGTGATAAAGCATAAGTCACAGCACGCTGGAATATGTAGGTCAGGCAAACTGTACCAAGAAAAGAAAAAGGGGGAAAAAAAAAAAAAAAAAGAAAGAAATTTTAGAACTGCTTCCAGCAGGAAAAGGCCACGCTGGGAATTGGGCTTTTGAATGGGATATCCTCTCCCAATCCAAGTACCCAGCTGGGACGCCCAGGAGTTTGTGGCCAAGAATAACAGGAGGATCAGGGAAGGGGGGGAGAAGGGGAGGGTAGGGGGTCTGACCAGCTCGTATGACCCTCCATTAGAGACTTATAAAAAGGGCTGGTACGAGCTCATTTTTCATGGGTTTTAATCCCTCCTGCTTATGATGCTGAGCCAAGGGTTTTTCTGGAGAATCTGAGTCACAAGGCTTGCAGCTGGAAAGAGAGGATTGATAGCGGTGGCTCAGCAGGCACAGCCACGTCTGGAGAGCTGGGAGGGGAGCAGCAAAGCCACCGGATTTCAACAACACGGCAGTTGTCCTTGAAGGAACGGGGGAAGAGTGGGAGGAACACACCAAAAAGATTATAAAGGGGAAGACGGTGGCTGTCCTTATGTCACTGTTTGTGCCGCTGCTCTCCGGAGCTCCTGGAGTAGAGGGTTTTTATAAACAGGGCGGTGCGTGTGTGCCTGCATGTAGGGGAAGTCTGCTTTGTAATTTCACGGTAGGCTTAGCTGGAGGCATGTTTGGGAGCAAGGAGATCTCTTATGAAGTTTGGTGTCCCAGCTTGTGTTTGCCTGTCTTTGGTTTTATTTGGAAATTGAGGGAAATAAGAGGGCTTTTTTTTTTTAAATTAAAAAAAACAAAACAGTGTTTTCTCCCTTATTCCCTTAAAAAAAAGGTATTTATGAAGGGTGGAGTAAAGAAAGAGATTTGGGGGAGAAGAGGACTTGCCAACCACTGAGGCAGATGAGCTTCTCTTCTCATCTCCAGACCACACAGTATTTTATAGAGAGAGATTTTTTGCTGGAGCTTGACTGGAGTCCTGTCCCTTGTGCTGCCAAGTCTGACATCTGAGCAGGAGAAGGGATAAGCAGGAGGGATGCTTTTGCTCTGGCTCAGCCTCAGTGCATTCCCTCACGGTATGGGCTGGGCTTACTTTAGGCAGGAGAGCTTTAAAGCTCTTTGGTATAAAACACGAAGCTTTTTCCCAGTCCCAGTTGGGTTTTCGTGTCTGTCAGTCCGTACTTCGTTAGCATGTTTCGTAGCAGATGCTGATGAGGGATGAGAGGTGCCTATGTACTGTTACATTGCTCTGCTGGCTTTTTCTGTCCGACAGTCCAGAGCTTTATTTTGTATTATCCTTTTCCCAGGACAGGTGGCTAGCAAAGGCTGTTGGCATATTGAAATCTTGATAACTCTTAACAGGAGCCACCTGCAGGTCTTCACTATGTGAATGGGAAGAACGTGTCCTTGGGTGTGAATCAGTCTCTCCTCCATCCTCACTGCAGACTGATGTGTACAGCTGATTCCTTTCTAATTAATTTTTAACTAAGGGATCTGATAAGGGATATCTCGTGCTGTGGTGGGAAAGGGCAGTTACACACTGGCACAGACCTTTCTAGAGCCCTCTTTCTGCTGAGCATTGTTTACAGTAAATGAGCCCCTGACAGGTACAGGCACTTGGCTTCCTTGATCATGGTTGTACTACTGTCACAGGAGCAGAGGAATATACCCAGTTTAGACAGAAACAGGAAAGCACTGGCTGCAGCTCTGTTCAGACACTTTCTGGTTGCCACATTCTTTTCTGCCACTTGAAGGAATTTGAATTCAGAGGGAGGAGGGAATTGAACTGTCTGTGCCATTGTATCTGGTTAAACAAGGTAAACCCCAGTCTGCAGCCTGCCTTCGTTTCAGGGCAGGACTTGGGAATGCCTGTCAGTGCCTCTTCCACCCTGCTATCCAAGCAAAGGATGCCTGGGCTGGGAGGGTGCTGCCGCCTTCTCCAGGAGGTCCAGGCTACCTGAACGCCTGAAGGGCCAAGACAGCAAGCATCTGTGCTGCAGTGTAGACACAGCTGTAACAGCTGGACTATGCATGACAGTCTCTAGGCTCTTCCCGTGAGCTTGGCTCCTGCCCCTCAGCTCCTTGCCATCCCATGCCTCCTCGAAGTACCCTCAGTCCTGCAATTCAACTGTGGTGGTGTTCTTATCCTAGATCTCAATCCCCATCCAAACCTTACTATCACCTCTGAGCTTCCTTTGTAACACTCCCAGATCTGCCCTGTAGCCCCCTTCTCCCCTCTTTTCTGGGCTTTGCGTGCTCTCCCTCTCTCCTTCCTACTCTTTTTCCCAGCCAACCCAGTCCTGGGTTCTTCCCACAGGTTGGTCCATATCCCCAAGCTGAGACCTGTGCTGCTCTCCTTCCTGGACTCTCCCAATCCCAGACCTCCACGGAGTTACGTGTGACCCTGTGGCCCTCTTGCACTCCTTGTTTTGAGTCCATCCGCCCCCCCCCCGAATAGTCCCCTTCAGCCCTCACTTGCATGACATCTCCCTTGCTGTTCCCATCAGTGCTGCCTTCATGACTTGTTCACAATTCATGTCCTGCCTCTTGGTTAGGTCAACACCGGGACACTACAGTCTGCCTCCCTGGCAGACTTTCTTGGGGTAAGGAACCAGGTGGCATTCAGAGGAAGAGTGTTTTCCCAGGAGGGTAATAGCCAGTGTGCTCCAGCTAGAGCTGCTGGAGCTATTACTTGGGCTTTCCCACTCTTTGGTTGACCTGTAATTCCCAGCACTAGGAAGGATAAAGCAGTATTTTTGGCAGTCTTGGAGCTTTTAAAAGGTTCGGTTGTATCCCATTCAGGATCCTGAACCAGCAGCCTGGTTCCTTCTGAAGCAGGAGCAAAGACAGCTGTGGCTGTGGAGCTTATCGATAGAAGCTTTTGACTAACTGTCCCAAATACCAAGTCTCAGGTGCTCAAGCAGAGCTTTTACTCCTAGTTGCATCCTTACATAACTAAATCCCTTTAAAATGTGGACCCAAATCACTTCTGAAAGTAGGACACTGGCACTTAAATCACCGAGAGATTATTTGGAAATGTTTACTTGTGGTGTTTGTTAGGAGTCTGTGGATAAATGAATCTGTTCTAAGATATGCAGACCTGATTCTCCTCTCAAGTCTGTTCTGCAAGTCAGGGAAAAAGTCACCTGAAGGTGGTGGACTGATACTGGTGTAAAGCTGAGGTAAAATGGAGTGAACATCCAAGTCTGCATCAATTTGCTTTGTGCGCCTGGCTTTGCGTTAAAAAGGAGAAAAGAGATGCAGATTCTTAAACTCTGAAGAAGCTAAAGGCAACGTGGGGGAAAACAACCCAAACAGTATTATCTTAATATCCTAAAAATGTGTTAAAATTGAAGACACAAACACATAAGTAATTTGGTGATGTGCATATGCATTTGTATATTCATCTGTAAATACATACCTTTCAATGCTGAGTGGGAAATGATGGTTTTGCATCGAGGCTGGACTATCATGAGACTTCAACTACTTTATTGGCAGATCATTCTGAAAGGCCTTATTTTGAACTCTTACCCAAGTGTCTCATGAATTTCAGTGGAACCCATCATGCGCTTATAAATTAACCACAAATATATGTAAGTTTTGGCAAGCTTGGGCCTGGTCATTTGCCATAAGCAATTATATTGGTCAGGGGAATTGCATTCAAACCAGAATTAATAACAAGGAACATCTATTTTACATCTGCTTCATACAAAGGTAGAAAAGTCCTACAATTCAAAGCTGTGGAGAATCAAGCTGACTTGATTTTCCTGTTTCACTAAATCACTTCTAATAGAATCATAGAATGGTTGGAGTTGGAAGGGACTCTGAAGATGATCTAGTTCCAGCCCCTCTGCCCTGGCCAGGGACACTTTCCACTAGACTAGGCTGCTCAAAGTCCCATCCAGCCTGGCCTTGAACACCTCCAGGGATGGGGCACCCACAGCATTTCTGGGCAAGCTGTTCCAGTGTCTCACCACCCTCAGAATAAAGAATTTCTTCCTAATATAGAATCTAAATCTACCTTCTTTCGGTTTAAAACCATTACCCCTCATCCTATCACTACACTCCCTGATAAAGAGTCCCTCCCCATCTTTCCTGTAGGCCCCCTTTTGGTACTGGAAGGTCCAAAGGTCTTCCTCCACTGGAAGGACCATAAGGTCTCCCTGGAGCCTTCTCTTCTGCAGGGTGAACAACCCCAACTTTCTCACCCTGTCTTCGTAGCAGAGGTGCTCCTCCTCTGGACTTGCTCTAACAGGTCTATGTCCTTCTTATGTTGGGTGACCCAGAGCCGGACACAGTACTCCGGGTGGGGTCTCACCAGAGCAGAGTGGAGGCAGAGAATCACCTCCATTGACCTGCCAGCCACACTTCTTTTGATGCAGCCCTGGATGTGGTTGGCTTTCTGGGCTGTGAGCATGTATTGCTGGCTCCTGTTGAGCTTCTCATCAACCAACAGCCCCAAGTCCTTTTCCTCAGCCTGTATTTGTGCTTGGGATTGCTCTGACCCAGGTGCAGGACCTTGCACTTGGCTTGGTTGAACTTCATGAGGTTTGCACAGGCTCACCTCTCAAGCCTGTCCAGGTCCCTGTAGATGGCATCCCTTTCCTCCTGCGTGTCAACTGCACAACACAGCTTGGTGTCATCAGTGGACTTGCTGAGGGTGCATTCAATCCCACCGTCCCTGTTACCAATAAAGATGTTAAAGACACTTCTTGGGTATCTTCAAGAGCAGCAAGGAAATACCATCAGATCACGTGGCAGAGGACGTCTGGTGCCTCCAGCTGTGTGATACAAGCAGTGATGCGTCGGTAGCTGGGAATCCTACCTTCTGGCATGGATTTTTCCAGCATTATCTAGACTACCACCTATATGTACTGCCATCATCATCCACACTTCATACACGGTGTAATGGTATGGAAAGCTCCTGTTGTGCTACGCTGCCTAAATCCACGAGCTGTGTCCCTGGCTGTTGGGGAATGTGTGCCAAGGGGTGAATGTCATGTCTGGGATCCTGTGAGCTCTACCTAACCTCATATCCTTCAAGTGTAGTAAATACTGATTTATACTGCTGTAAAAAGTGTGAAGAATTGGTTCGCTCATCCAAGGGCTGAAAATTTTAAGAAAACATGGTAATTGCAGTCAGCCTGGAAACACCATGATACAAACTTTCCTATAACATTCTGGTGTTTATAAGCAAGTTTCCAGTTTATCAGTGCAAATGGCTCTAACCCCTCTGGTTTTAAAAACGGCTTCATTTAGCAGAGTTTAGATCAGAGGCCTGCTGTTTTACACCAAGTGCTGAGGTAACTGTAAAAGTGGTAACTTTTTCCCAAACGCCAAAGAAATTTAGGTTTGGTCGGAGTCCTGAACAAAGCTTTGGGCTGATTTGACATAAACCAGGTTAACTGAAATGGTCTAAGCAGCGAGTCTTTCCTGGTCCCTCTCCTTCAGGCTGGAATGTGTTTGGAACAACTGATGGGCGACAGATAATCAGGCAGACCTGGGGGGTTGGCAGCTTTGGCAGGGGAGTGAAGAGCAGCTGTGGACAGGCAGCCGTAATCTCTTTAACAACCATAGCTGCAGCTACAAGAGAATGTGTGCAGGCAGCCTAAGGGCTGCAGTTATTTAAGTGTCCAAATATATAGGTGGCAGCATTGCTATACATCTAGTTGGCCTCTTCAGATTACTAAATAATGTCCAAAAAGTGGTCTGAAAATACTCTTGCCATCCATAGGTAAGGTGCAATTCATGTTTATTTCTGCAGACACACAGTTAGGTGTGGAGGGTTTTTGTGAGAGGGCAGAAGATGTCAAGTGAGGAGAAACTTCTCCAGCTATTTGCAACATGGTAGTTTGTAGCCTTCACCAGGAGGTCATGGGGAACCAAAAGCTCAGCTAGAGGGTGATGCTACAGCCATGAGCTGCTCTCACCAGGCCAAGGGATAGTCAAGAGGGAGCCCGCTTCTCTCTGTTTTTTTGCCTCTTAGTACAGAGGAAACCTCAAAATCATAATACTTCCTCAAAGCAGCAGCCCACAGCCTCCCTCTCTGCACGGCCAGGCGTACCATCTCTCTTAAACCTCTGCTGAAATTGTCTGTCAGAGATCTTAAATCTTTACTCTTCCCTGACTCTTTCACACATGAATTGTTCCATAGTAGGAATATCCTGAACCTTTTTACATTTTTGGGGAGTTGCCCATGCCCTGTCATCACGGGTTGGGTCTGTCCTGCTCCCCCCCTCCTTAGGGTAAATGTTAATGAAAGTGACTTCATACCTCTGTGTGAAGACCTTTGCAGAGCTCGGAGGGGTGCACACACGCTACTTAGGCCTAGGTGAGTCCCAAGTCCACAGAATCAGCAATGCCAAACCATGGGAAAGATATAAAAGTGTCCTGTTATGACACCTTGTACTCCTCCTTCTCCTTTCTTCATTACCCTCCGGGCCACGCAGAGGTCTGTTGTACAGCTAAAGTGAGAAGACAATGTGAGGTGTGTGATAGCAGCTGCCTCCTGGCTTCTGTGCGTGCTCGGTTGTTAGAAACCACAGGGCAGCGTCGTGGAAGGAGTGATGCACTTCACTCATCGGGAAGAAGCAACAATATGCTTTACTGATATAAAAGAGTGAGTTAATAGAGTTCAATGGTAAATATGACAGTGGTTTAACAAGATTTGATGGCAATTTACTTTACTTTGCCATACATTTTGATGGCAATTTATTTACTGTAGAGAGGACAAGGTCAGACAAAACTGTCAGGAGACCCTCCTATTTAAGTCATGAGGTTCAGAAAGGATGCCATTGTTTTCTAAACTACTTCTGAGAGAAGAGTCTAGGTGCTGTTGGATCCAGCCCTAATCCTAGGCTTGGTCAACTGTTTCTATCTAAAGGACTGTATGTGCACAATCTTAGTGAAGCTTCAAAGTAAGCAAACCACCTACTGAGGACCTGTTGCAGCAAGGAATTGCTTAAGCTAAAGGAGTAACCTTGGGAGGTGCCCCTACTCAAGGGAGTAGTGCAGCCCCCTGCCATGCAGGAGAGCTCAACGGGCTCTTGGACTGTTCACTATTTATGGGGGTAAGATGATTGACTTATAGTCATGTTTGCATATTGACCACAGTACCAGTATTGTGGTTAGGTGGGCGCATTGCTCAAGTTAGCCCTTGGCTAGTGTGTTATGTGTCTCCCAAAGCCACCTTTGAGCCCTGGATGCCGCTGTCATGACTAGATGCACCCATTATGACCACCATGGGTGGTTATTGCTTGGGCAGGGTTATGGGTGATAAAGGTCAGGTGGTGATGGGGCACACCATCACAGCCAGTGGTGCCACCCCTCTTTGCATTTTTCCACACCGATCTCAGTTGGATTCTTCTGATTTGGCCAGTGCTGAGTATTTCCCCACCAGGAGCTCCTGGGGGTCTAACCAGCAGCTGGAAAAGAAATTGAGCATCTGTTAGCACAGGATGCAAAGCAAAGAATTACACCCTCAACAGTGGTAACAGTGATGTAAGAAAAAATATTTTTTGTAGGCTTCTCATCCTGCAATGGACTCAAGGTTGACCTTGTAAAGAGTATTACTCTACAAACACTTTTTTTTTTTTTTTGACAACAGCAAGGCACAAGAACTCAAATTCACTTGTCATCATCTCTCAGACAAGGGATTTCTTTCTTTCCTTCTATTTTCCCAATTCTGAAAGGAGTGAGCTTCCCGAGAAGACACAGACCCAGCTGCCTGCAGTGGAACGGGGCTGACACGTAGGTGAGAATGGCCTGAAGCAATCTGCATGACTTCAGCTTCCTTTTCTAGCCAGGGAGGTGGGGTAAAGTCTTCTGTCATGTTACTGCGATCAGATCAGCGGGTATGCAAGGTGTTCGTTAACAGCTACCTTAAACAATTTTGACGTTTTTCCTTTATAAGGCAACAATATTGAAACCTCATGGGTCCAATATTTCTCATTAGTATGAAAATTAGCTAAAAATGGGTATCTATCTTTTCTCTGCTGGCAGGTGGAATAACAGGTAGAAAGTGTAGTTGACAGGATGATGCCTAAATGCCATGGAAAACACATTTTCCTTGAAAATGTGTTCAGGTTATCGTGCATGAGATTTTGCAGTACTGTCCTATGGGAAATAGGCTAACCCCATGTTAGGGAGAGTGGGACAGTAAGGTGATGAAAGGATGTCCCCAGCAAACATGTTAGTGCCCAGGGAAGCTGGGAGGGGTGTGGGAACCTAGCTGGGAAATGAGTCTTTGGACTAGAGCTCAGCTGTCCTCTGTTTGCCTAAAGGAGCTTGGAGGAAGATCTGGCCCTTCCATGTTATATGTAAATTCAGTAATTGGCAGCTTGTTTGGAAGTTGGAGGAATTTCTTGGTATTAGTGAAGAGAATGATTACACGGTAGTTCATATTTTCAAAACAACTACCCATTCTCTTTGCACTCACAATTTGTAATATATATTGCATTGTTTACAGCTCATCACTCCAAAGAGAGCAAGTCCCTGAGGGATGAAAGTGGAGTGGGACGGAAAGAGGAGAACAACGTAAAAGACTAAGTATCTGCTTATTCCCAATATCTACAAGGATAATCCTGAACTACTTAGGGTAGGGATCCCATGAAGCGAGGGGGAGTTTTTCTTCAGCAAAGAAAAGAGAGTACGGATTCTTATTTTGTGTAAACAAATATATGGGGAAACTTCCAGAATCAGCGGGCATTGTGGAGCTGAGCAATTTTCTCTGTTAGAAAGATAATATCTAAATGGTCTAATTATAGCTACAGTTCAGCATAGAAGGGAAATCCCCACCATTACTTTTTAGCAGCTGCTGCTGCTGCAAAGTTTCAGGGTCTGAACCATGACCTGCTGGTTAATTTATGTTTACTACAAGCCTGTCAAACTACAAACTTTTCTGTTGGTGAAAAAAATCCTCCCTTGCTGACCCATCCCTTCTCTGTCTTGTACTGAGAAAAGTCTGCGTTAGGAGCAGACCGAAACTAGCCGTTTCCAGGAGTGCACCGATGGCCTCAGGAAGCTAAGGATCACAGAAATACTGATGGTTTTGCTCATCCACTTGACATACAGAAATTCTTGAGTGCTTCTCGGGGCACATTGACCTCTAGGCCATGTGTATGGCCCATTCAATGCCTCCATCAAGCTTTTCTTCCTCAACTCCTCTTCCATGGATGGGTCACTTCAGTGGTGATGCCTGAGAGGTTTCGATGTGGGGTGAGCCACCTTACAAAGATGCCCAACTGCATCTGTCCTTCTCATACAAAAGAATGAGTAGAAGCTGGGACGTGGGGCGTGAGGGCAGCCAAGACACTGTGTTAAGCCTGGGAGAGGCTGTGGCTCTGGTTGGGTGCCTAACTATGTTATAACCATGACCCAGGAAGTGCAGCCCAGCATAGCACCTGGCACTCTCCACAGCCCATCTCACACATCTGGCCTGCACCAGGTCACAGAATCATAGAATCACAGAATCACATGGGGTTGGAAGGGACCTCTGGAGACCATCTAGTCCAAGCCCCCTGCCAAAGCAGATCCACCCAGAGCAGGTTGCACAAGAACGTGTCCAGGTGGGGTTTGAATGTCTCCAGAGAAGGAGACTCCACCACCTCCCTGGGCAGCCTCTTCCAGGGCTCTGCCACCCTCACAGGAAAGAAGTTCCGCCTCATGTTTAGGTGGAACTTCTTATATTCAAGTTTGTGCCCATTTCCTCTTGTCCTGTCCCTGGGCACCACTGAAAAAAGATCAGCCCCGTCCCCTTGACACCCTCCCTTTAAGTATTTATAAGCATTGATCAGATCCCCCTTCAGTTTTCTCTTCTCCAGACTAAAAAGACCCAAGTCCCTCAGGCTCTCCTCTTAAGGGAGATGCTCCAGGCCCCTCATCATCTTTGTAGCCCTCTGCTGTACCCTCTTCAGCAGTTGCCTGTCTTTCTACTGCTCTTCAGGATCTGTCTCTGCACCTCCTGTGCTGGAGGTGACTGACTTACTGTCGAGAAAAAACCTTAGTTTCAGATAGTTTGCAAATAAGGCCTCTTCGGTTGACGTAGGTGCTGCATGTGTCTGGTAGGTTAATTCTCTTCTTCCTGTTGCTGCTCCTTTTCAGTGGATAACATGACACTAGAGTTAGAGTGAGCACCGTAGGACCAGGATGTGACCTTCATATGCAGTATGTGTATATGAAGCATGATACATACTGTGAATAATCAAAGTAGGTTCTGCTGCTGTCCTGTAATCACATGGGATGGACTCCTAGTTAACCAGGTCCTTAGCAATAGGTCTGATGCAACTTATGACATCCATTTAAAAAGCCATGCTACTTTTGTAAAGAAGTCATTACAAAAGAATTGACCTTCTGGCTGATCTAGCTAAGAAAACAAATTTCACTTTTGGTCACACATATAAACCCTTACCGAAGTTTTTAAAAGAAGTGTATTGATTCCTTCCCCCAGCTGAAAAGTTTGCACGGAGAGGATTACAAAACCAGGAAAGGAAATATGTGCCATGCCCCCAAAATGATTTAGGAGATTGTTCATGCATACAATTAAGTTTCTTAAATCTTAGATTTTGATCTAAACTCCTCCACCCTACAGCCATCTCTGTCCTGGATGCAAAGAGCTTTATTTGTTCTGCCAATACGGCTATTGCCTATCCAGCTTTCCTCAGAAATGCCCTTTTTTGTTTTTTCCAGCTGAAACACTTACCCAGGTGAAGTCTGAGGAATTTGGACTAAGGTCTCCAGATGCCTCTGAGTTTGGTTGGAGCACTTGTTTGCTGCACATATACTTGTCATTTGTGTGGTGCATATTCAGTAAGTTCAGCGTGTCAGAGGTCTTCTGGGTGTGCTGCTCACGGAACATGCACACGTATCTCTCAGCACGAATGTCCAAAAGCTCCCTAAATGCTTGCCTAAAGCTGAGCTTCTTAACTCCTGCCTGAGCTCCAGCAGATCCAAACACAAAGCAGAGTGGCACGGATATCTCACAAAACACACTACGCCTTGTTTTCAAACCCGTCACCAACGGGAGCCTCCTCTGAGAGTTCAGTGATTAGCATGCTGGACACCAAACTTGTTCAGATTTGTCCTAAGTCCGGAGAAACATTAAGTTTCAGGAGGACACCTCTTGTTAGAGCTATGCTACTGTGCACCAGAGGATGTCAGATTCCTGCAGACAGAAAAAGAGCAGGTAGAGCTGGTTTCTGTAGCCTAATCCTTAGAGTAGTGTCCTAAACCATGACAGGTAATTGCTGGGGAGGGAAAGCCTCTGCTCCCATGTATTACTATACCCCTTATATACTTTCCAATACATTTTCGGTGGATAAAAATCAGCAATCAGCTTGGGGCTGGGACAAAGAGCATGAGATTATTCACCAGTCACTACCCTAGAGTGCCATTTCAGTTCTCAGCTCATTGATGGTTAAATGAATGTTTTGGGTTGACACAGCTGCTTTGGAGAGGAGAAGATGCATGTCCAGAAAAGCCTACAGAGGGTGGTGATTACTGCATTTCTGAAGGTGCAATGGTTTTAACCCTGCCATGAAGACAACCTAGGCATCGTATCTGGGAGGCGCTCCTACCACTGGTGTTAGGGTCTGCTATCCTCCCTGTGTAGAAAAGGCAGTGGTGGCAGGTGCCATGCTGAGTGGAGATCCTGACCTGGTGTATGGGCATCACGTCTCCGCTGAGCAGATGCAGCGGATGAGCCTTCCAGCCCAGGCTCTGGAGCTTGGCTGGAGTTCAAGCAGGCGCCTGGGGTTGCTCAGCCGCCTGTCAGACCCTGGGATCTCTGCATCCTGGTGAGAAACAGAAATGGAGATCTCTGAGGAGCTCAGCTGGTGGATAGCGGGGTAGGGCAAAGGGGGGGGGTGTTTCAGTGATTTAAGATCCCAGTGCCTAAATTCTGTAAATATTTTGGCCCACCCTGTCTTTTCTGGTATAAAGATTCTACCATAGCTTTCATCTATAGCATAGGCTATATAGAATATTTCCTGTGCAAATTATTGTATGTCTTTTCAAAGTTATTGTCCTAATTATTTGCTCTAGGTGATCACGGTATTTGTATTTATCAAATGCCCTGCTTAAGCATATATATACATGTGCATATACAAGGGTGCATATACCCATGCATATATATATATTTGCACGTACATTAGTACAAACACATGTGTATATATGTATTTGCACCTACATTAGTGCAAACACACGTGCACGGATACATGTACATACACAGGAATAACCTGTGAAGGATTTAGGCTGAATCTGTTATTACTCATGAGTGGCTGATCATTGCAGATTGAAGGCTGAGGATCTCCTCAGCTGGAGACTCAGCTTTCTGACAACAGAAATTCCCTGCACGCTGCCAAACACCATTCCCCCTGGAAAGTGTCCCGCATTTTTCACCCCAGCAATCAATAACCTGTGGCCTGCTCCCGCGGAGCACGTAGCCACATCAGGGGTTTGTACTTCAGTTGCATTTGTATCTCCATTGGATTTAAAGTTTGCATGACCATGTGTAATATGCCAGCAAAGACAAAAGCTGGTGGTATAAGCCCCACCTGGCCAGATTCAATATTCAATGCCTGTGCGAATAATGGCATTATTGTGTCAAGCGGAGTTTACAATGGAAATTCAGAGCAGCTACAGGTGGTTTGAAATCAAACAAAGAAAAGTCCGTTTACCCAGCGAGCTTACTAAAACATGCTTGCGATTCAGTATCAGCTGACGATCAGTTCTATCAGATAAGCAGCCATCTGTCACCCACCATGTGCTTTCAGTAAATAAGAGTCCTCAGTGGGCAGCCTGTGTGTCTTGGGATTCTCCCTGGATGTCTGCACTGCTCTTCTCTTGAGGTATGGCTGGTAGATAGACTGCAGTCGTGCCCCTGCTTTCAGGTCTCCTGTAGGAGACCCCACAAAATGTGCTGTGTGAGGAGTCAGGAGGATGGGGACTCCCCAACTGGGTTGCGTCCATGGTGGAGAAGAAACTATTTGACCGGGTTGATGGAGGACTCTCTGCCCTTGTTTCACTGGTGCATGAGTATGTGTGCTCCCGCACAGCAAAAGCAAAGCGTGGTTTATCAGGCATGTGGAGAACGGACCCAAACATCAGAACTAGGGCTCCCTCTTCAAACCTGGTCACGACGTGCTGTTGTGACATCACGTCAACCAAGGCCTCCAACCAAGTCTGCGCTGCCGTGCCACTTGCTGCGCTGCCGACCGCTCCAGGCATGGTGGTGGAGGACCTTTAGCTAGAGGCAGCAGCAGTGCGTGTGGGAGTACTTCGGTTTGAAGCGAAAGTGACAGCAATACGAGGAGCTGCTGATAGGGCTGTGGTATCCCTGATAAGGACCAAGGCTGTGCTCTGCAAGGCGCACGTTGGGGCGGCGTGCTGCTCAGCTCTCCTGCGGCTTTTCCTCCAGCCCTGCCCCTTCTCTGCAGGTCCCAGCTCTCCACGGGTCTTCTCTGTGTCAGTGCTGGAAGGGGCTAAGCTTGGAGGCAGGCCATTGCTCTCCTTGCTGTCCCCCTGCCTGGCAATATTCCTCTCTCCCTCTCCCCCTCTAACAAAGTGCCAAAGTGGGGCAGAGCTGGGGGGGTCAAAGTGCTGAGGTCTGGGGTAGCAGATGTTGCAGGGCTGGCAAAATACTGGTTTATCCAAGAGATGATCACAGAATCATAGAATGGTTAGAGTTGGAAGGGACCTTCAAGATCACCTCATTCCAACCCCCCTGCCCTGGGCAGGGACACCCCCCACCAGACCAGGTTGCTCAAAGCCCCATCCAGCCTGGCCTTGAACCCCTCCAGGGATGGGGCAGCCACAGCTTCACTGGGCAACCTGTTCCAGTGTCCCACCACCCTCACAGGAAAGAATTTCTTTCTGGTATCTAATCTAAATCTCCCCTCTTCCAACTTAAAACCGTTACCCCTTGTCTTGTCACTGCATTTCCTGACAAAGAGTCCCTCCCCATCACTCCTGTAGGCCCCCCTCAGGTACTGGAAGGCCGTTATAAGATCTCCCTGGAGCCTTCTCTTCTCCAGGCTGAACAACCCCAACTCTCTCAGCCTGTCCTCATAGGAGAGGTGAGATGATTTGAGATCATCTCACATCTGTCCCAGGGACAGATCCTGGCCTCAAGGAGAGCAGACTAAGTGGGGACCAGAGGCTTAACTGAGGGAGGGGGAAAGACTGACCACCCCATTTGGAGCCCGCTCCAGATCCCATTGACAATTCTTCCAGGAATCTTAACAGTATTCCTGTCCTTGGGGTCACAGTGCTTCCCGAGTCTTCCTGTCCTGGAGAAGTTGAACACTACAGACCTCTTTCCACTGCTCAGCTTTACCAGGTAATGCGATATTTGTTCCATGTTGAAAGATGTTTTACTAATTTCGTTGCTTAAATAATTCAGGATTGAGCAGAGTGCCTCTGCGGCAGCTGATGATATGCTCAGGATTGCTTAACTGTATCTCACTTTCAGCTGATGGATTACAGCCGACCTTTTTACATGCTCATTGTGGGGAGTTTTAGGAACACAGGAGGAAGGTGCTGCCCAACCTCTGAGCTGCCTGCAGGTTGCCCCAGGACCTGCAGCCCCTGAGACTCTCCTGCAACGAGCGGCTCTTGGATGGCCAGCATGGAGCTGTGTACAGCCGTACTGCCAACATGCAGCCGTAGAGCTCAGGGGATGGTGAGCAAAACGTCTTTAAGGCAGCCAGAATGTCGGACCTGCTTAGTGCTGGCAGATTAGGAAATAACGGTTGATTTTCTGACACAAGATTACAGCTCCAGGAAAATGTCCGCCCACCTGTGGCTAGTAGCTGCTCCAGGCAGAAACAAGATCTCTCCTGTTGCCAAAGGCCTTTGTATGGCACTCGCCTTATACTTCCTATTCCGTCAGTCCACTAGGGATCCCCTAGATCAAGCCCAACAATAATAAATGCAAATGCAGAAGAAGCTTTCAGCAAAGCACAAGTTCTCAGACAAGCCTTCAGGAGGACTGGCTTTACACTGGCGAGTCCCTCCCTCCGCACACAGCGCTGTACTTTGCCCCTGTTACCACCTATTTGGTGGAAAACGGATGCCTGAAACCTGCAAGGAGGTGACAGTCCTGCATGAAACGGTTGATATAAAGAGTCGGGATCTACACCGGGAACTTCCACTGGTAGAGTCACTGAGGTCCTATGGCTTGTACGGTTCTACGGGAGAAGCCTCTCTGCTTGTCTGCGTTTGGAACTTGCCCTAACGCAGCTGCAGCGGGCAGGGGGGAGGCAAATCTCTTGCTAAGGCAAGAGGAAGGAAGGCTGAGTTGCAAGAGCATTGGATCTGGAGAGTCACCGGGTGACCTTGGACATCTGAGTTTCTGTTGCCCACGAGTTAATGGGTGAACAGGTCTGCCCTGCCTCGCAGGAGTGGCGTCAGGATGAATTCGGCAGAGGTGTTGGGGTGGCACAGCACGACATAGAAAGGCCTGAAATCCAGTCGCCACACAAACCCAGAGCGCATCACCGGCGCTTAGCTCCCTTACAGCACCTTTCTTGTGTGAATTCCAAATTACCTGCCAAACATCAAAATATTTCTGGGAGTTAGTTATTAGGTCTCTTGTGTAGTGAAGATAATAGCAGGGCAGTGAGTTTCCAAAGAAAGCAGGAGTGGATTCAGTTTTCCTGACGGTCACTACTGTCCCTTAAACACAGGGATTGCCTTTCTTAACCTTCAAACTCTTTGGCATTTGGGGTTTTTTTTTGGCTTTTTTTCTTGGTTGATTGGGTTCTTTTTTTTTTCCTTATACCTTTTGGGGAGAGGAGAAATAGCCCAGGTTTAGGCTCAAAGATTTTGTAAAGGACAGTACAGCTTTTCACCCTTAGGATTTTACTGCAGGGCTATCTCAGGCTTAAACTTAGATGTTGACCTTAACCCTAAGGTTTCCTCACATGAAGTGTCTCCCACTAAGTGTGAGAGTACCCCCAGCCCTGCCTGGCAGGTTTCGGAGATGCTGAGTTGCTCTCATTTGCATGTGTCCTATATACATAGAAGATGAAGGTTTAATTACTAAAATCCTTACAGTCCCACACTGTCTTCTGCTGCATGTGCAGAAAAACAGGCACATTCCCTTCCCAAATGCCTTGTAAAAAATAACAGAATGACTTAGTGTATTGCACCTTGAAGAACCACAAGCCAAACCCATAAAATCTGATTGACCCACAGAGGAGAAAGACATCTGGGGGGCCCACAAGCCTTGGAAGGCTGTTAGAGGGAACACGGTCCTGGGAGAGGCCACGTACTGCCACAGAAATACAGAATCAGAGGATTTATGACGTTGGAAGGCACCTCTGGAGATCATTTGGTCCAATCATCCTGCTCAGAGCAGGGTCAGGTTGCTCAGGGCCATGCTCAGTCAGGTTTTGAATATCTCAAAAAAGATAAAGACTTTTGACTTTTTTTCCTTTGAAAGTTTAAACTTTTGTGCTTAAGCAAAACTAAATCAGATTACTTGAGCTACTTTTGCAGTCAAGCCCTATCTTAATTTAAATTCAGCACAGGTTGATAGTGGGCGAAATAGATTTGACCCTGGCAGCTGTTAAGAGACTACAAAGTGAGTGTTGTTTGGCTTAATATGGTCTCCAGTGGATAACTAGGTAGGTTGACAATGCATGGACTGGATGAGCAGGGAAAATAAGTTATAACTTCATCCTAGACTGGAGACCCTCAGAGCGGATGGCAGTGGGATGGCAAGGTGAGCAGCACCGCATTCTCCCTGGGTACCCACCTGGGGAAGGCGGAGCAGACCCTGATGGTGCTTCTCACTGGCAGCTCTCTCCAGGGTTGCAGTTACACAACATGTCACATGGAAAAGAAAAACAAACGCTTTTTATATCTCCTCACCCATCTGCACTTCCTCCTTCTGGACCAGTACTGCAAAAAAAATTATCAGAAGCATCATGTTGGCAGTATTTTTAGTAAACAGCAAGAGACTCATGTGAACTTGTTCCTCCTTCTCCTTGTCCTTGGCCCTTCTACATCCAGCAGACTGGAGAGCTTTCTGAGCAGAACCTTTTGAGGTTCCCTTATTTCTGTCTCCCAGACAAAACAGCTTGACTATAACACCTCCGGCCTGGAGCTGACTGAAGAGACAACTGCTCCTTAGGTCGAGGGAATAATTTCCTCCTTGCGTGCTAAGTGCTTCGCCAGGTTAGGATTCCTGGAGTTCCAGGGATTGCCTTGCTGTTGGGTCACGAATGGCACAATACACAATGGCTGGCAAAGGAAGATGAGGAAATTCACAGGGGAATACAGAAAAAAAAAATAATAGAAAGTGTGTTTATTAATAAGGAATGTTCCCAAAGGTTTCCAAATTATCCAAAAATAGGCGCGTGCATTCCTAAGGACCGTACAAATGTGGGTGGCAAGATCGTCCTGCTACTGTTTGGGGAGAAATGGGGAGGGAGGTGGAAAATAAATTGGGAAATGTATTTTCATTCAGTTCTCTGGCTTGGCTTGAGCAAGCAAATAACTATCGACTTTTACCCCGCACCGTCTCAAGAGCATTGCTGCTGACATCTGTGTTCAAAGACTGGTTTGCACTTTGCCATCATCTGAGGTCTTCAGCTTAGCCCCACTGAAGGGAAAAGCTGGCCGGGATGGTTCCTGCTGGATGCTGCAGGAATACAGGATGTATCGGTCACTGTAACCTCTCTCCCTGTTTCCTAAAATCACTTTTATTTTTCAGTTTGGGTTGACACTTAAACAGCATCTCTGGTCTTATAATAGCATCTGCACACCCAGTCATACGGCTCCTGATGCAGAAGGTCGCTGCTCGCCTCTGTCCCACTTTTAAGGTGGGAAACCTCATCTTTGTGGTCTTAATTTTCTTCCTTACCTTTTTCTGCCCATTGCCCCACAGTTCAGAGTGACACCTAGTGCCAAGGACGACTCCCGCCAGGGCTTTGTTCCTTTTTTCCTCTCCTACGCTACAGGCACATGGTTTTTATAAAGTAGTGCAATGTTTTGACCCAGGAATGTGACACTTGGACAGGGCACGGCCTTGGGCTGGAGGAATTTATCAAGTGAGGCTGAAGGAGGACCTTAGTTTGCAGGTCGTTCTCATCTACTGTCCTACATCCAGCTCCCTTTGAAGGTGATGGAGAGCTTTCCCTGATTTTAATGCAAGTCAGGCTAGTGCTTAAATAAAACATGATTTCCTCTCCCTTTTGGTCATAGGTCTCCAGGTACATCTTCCTGCTTTTCACCAGAGAGCTTTTCTGGTGTGGAATCTGTCTGTTTTATCTTGCGGAGATGGTAGGTGTTCATAAATAAGGAACCTAGTCCAGGCTAAGTTTATTATTGGTGTTCGCTGTATTTTTTATGTTTCATGTTCCCTTGCTTAATTGTTTTGAATAAAGCAAAACAAAACCAAAATGTAATTACTGAGTATTTCCCCACATTTCACGAATTTCCTTTTTGAGTCATTGTTTGTGTGCCTTGTCTGGGAACTTGGTTCTGATCTCTTCTACTTTCTTGCTAATGTTGTCTGAAATATTTTGGAATCTGCAGGATAATTTAACCACAGTGTGTTTCTAGCCCAGCCTTGCATTTGGTATGATAATAACTTTTAAAACGTGCTACTGGTGCATCTCTTGGATAAATTCTGAAATTAATATTCAATTACCTTTATCGCTGAATTCCTAAAATTACCATGGATTTTTCAGAAAGGGACTGTTTTCCATTCTTTTGAGATATTCCTCTTGTATGCTAATTAATTTTAAAATAAATAAAGAAAAAAAGCCCTTTTATATGGTCAGGGGGGGCAGGGAATGTTGTTTAGAGACTGCTGTTCTCCTCAAAAGTCCTGCGTGCTATGGCCCTATGCCTCATTTTTGCTTCTAATGGCGATCCTCAGATAAGGGATCTTGCAAAGGGGTCTTCAAAGAACAGTTATGAGTTTATAGAATCATGGAATCATTTAGGTTGGAAAAGACCCTTAAGATCATAGAATCATAGAATCATCTAGATTGGAAGGGACCTTTAAGATCACCTAGTCCAACCATCAACCCAACTCTGACAAAAACACCCCATCACTAAACCGTGTCCCCCAGCACCATGTCAACCTGACTTTTGAACACGTCCAGGGATGGTGCCTCAACCACCTCCCTGGGCAGCCCATTCCAAGACTTGATAACCCTTTCAGTGTAAAAATTTTTCCTAATATCCAGCCAGAGAAGAGACCAACCCCCACCTTGCTACACCCCCCCTTCAGGTAGTTATAGAGAGCGATAAGGTCTCCCCTCAGCCTCCTTTTCTCCAGACTAAACAACCCCAGTTCCCTCAGCTGCTCCTCACATGACTTGTTCATGTTATGAGGCTCTCTTTTTTGTCATGCTCAAGTGCTCCCCCTTGGCCGAAGAAAGAATTAAAGACAGTGGAAAGATCTCAGCCATCCTTCCAACTCAGGGGCTTTACAGGTTTCTTGTGAGCAGGCTGAATACTTTATTAGTACACACACAGGTGTACTTGAAAATTATTGGTCAAACCTTGTTGAGTGAGATAGATGCAACGCTGGGAAGGGCCCATGGTTGGAAGACAGGAGATATCCCCCTGAAGAGGAGAACCCTTTGGAAAGATGTCCCTCTGGAAAGCTGGTAAGGACAGCAACCACCAGTTCCTGTCTGCGACGGACCCTGTGACCTGATCAGCCCCACCAGCACAGAGCTGTTGGATTGCAGATATACCAGAGGTGTCTGTTTTCTGACAGTGTTAGGCCATTTGTTCTCTTCAGTGCACACTCCTCTCAGTGCCTTATTTCTCTCTGTTTCTTTCCTGGGTCTGTCTCAATCATTGCAGCAGCAATTATCTTCCTCATTTTCCTCACTTGCAGTATGTGCTATGTGTTGGACGCTGCTCTGCTTCATGTTGTCCTCTGGGCAGGGTCTTCAGTGGCCACCCTGAGCGACCACTGAGCCTCTAGAGGGCTTCACCTCTTCCTAAGGGCTTCTGACCCAACAGTTTACAGTCATTTATTGGTGTGTGTGGTTACATTTCTGGGACATAGAGTGTTTCTTGGTTTCTTAGATCAGTTTTCTGTCATTCAAACACATTTAGCGCTGTTACATGGGTGCCTTCAAGGGATATTGTCAGCATCGGGCTAGCAATCAACCACAAGACCATTTCTCATGACTTCTGACTCTTCACAAAACTTGATGAGCCTGAATTATTGCATGTCACATTCTGCCACCTTTTTTCATACTGATTTCTCATCCCGTATGAGATCTCTCATAGTACAGCACATCTGAACTTGTATAAGAAAAGCAACCTGAGAATCTTTATGAATAGCCAAATTTTGTCACCTTATGGTTCATCCCCCTCCTTCAGACTGACAATAAATGCATGGCAAAGTGTAGATTCTAGTAATACAAATAGACAAAATTTAGGTTAGCATATTTTGCTCCAGATTTTTTTTTAAGTATTATAGGTTGGTAGAGAGAGGACTTCAGATGACGCAGCCCATGACATGCAGGCATCAAGTGATTTATATTCCCATCCTAAATTCCTTGGCATTAACCTACGAGGCTTTAAGAAACACAAGTGATATTTGGTCCCAGTAAAGTCAATGGGAGTTTGCTCTTTGCAACTGCATTTTTTTTATCCTGCAGTTTAGCAATAAACAGATTTTCCAAGCTTACATTTTTTTCCCCAAATCACTTTAACGACTTCAGGAGTAGGGGTGGAGGGAACGGTGGGGTGCTTTAATTTAATACAGATTTGTGTTCTGTTTGGCTTTTATCAGATTCACTTTGAAATGGTACAGATGAAATATCTTGCAATATCTGGGTTTTCTTTCATTAATCATGTTTTACATTCACATAAAAATGGATCTTGTACCAAGTAGTTCATGTTTATGTGCACTGTAAAACTAACTGAGTAGTCACTCTACACATAAATAAAGCATGTGCCTATGACACAAATTAAAAACAAATCCTGAATACTTCAGGTCCTATCTTAGTATCTCTTTCTGGCATGCCTAACCATGAAAGTCTTTTTAAACATGTGAGATTTGCTGTACGTCTGGTTATAGTTCTGGTTTCTCTATAGAAGCCTAGCTATCTGAATGGGTTAAGGGAGGGCAGATTATTCTTCAGCTCTCCTTGTCTCCTCAGCCCCTCTGGACCAGATTTGGGGAGACAAAGGCTAGTCAGTGCCGTGCCATGCCCTTCCTGGGTCTTCTCTTCGATGCTCAGAGCTGTACTGTGCACCTGCCATCTTCACAGGTGACCAGAGGTGTCCCCCAGGCCTAACGCTCCGGAGTAGGGGAAGGAAAATAAGCTACATTTTTCAACTGGAATCACTGGTCCTGGGACTGTATGTGCCCTTAAAGAACACAGCAGCAGCTGAGCGGTGCTAAGCAAGGGTTATAGGAGCCCACCCGGGAGCTGGGTGGTCTCTTGTGCAGTCAGTCTGGTTTTGGTGGGTTCGTCGTTTGGCCAAAGCACACAAGAAAGAGCGCAAATGGCAAGAAAAATTAGTGTGTGATAAGAGTCATTGAAGTAAATTGGTGACCCAAGTATGCAGAGTAATGGGACAAAGGTTGAAATATGAGGTTTCTAACCACTGCCATTTGTTTCTTACAGCATGCGTCGGGCAGGAGGGAAGAGTCCCTGAGCCATCAATTGCCTTTATGATTAAGAGTACAGGCTGTGGTCAGAAGTGGTTCATTTTGGCTTGGCTGTGAGGAGCTGGGTTATGTGTAAAGGGTCAGATAAGAGAGTGTCTGAGCCTGAGGTTCCTCCTGTTCTTGACAGCTATCCCCACGCTTATCCCCCCCTTGCCTCCTCGTCTCTGGCTCGATACCTCGATGGAAGCCAGCCCTTCAAGTTGCAATCCTAGCCCATGCTCTGTGCCCAAAGTAAGAACAAGCTGTGCAGGAGCACCGGGCTGAGAAGAAGGTAGGTAAATGCTGAAGATTGCGGAGGAGCAGCTTAGGCTGAACGTGCAGCGTGGGTACATTACTCATGTCACTGTGGATAAACACCAGGTGATACATATAGGGAAAAGCGATCTTGCCTCACACAGAAAACAACGGGGTAAGTGCTGGCTGCTGTTTTGGAGGAATGCAGTCATGGGCTGTAATGCAGGAAACCACCTCAGGGATCAGCAGAGGTCAAAGACCTCATCTCATTTTAGGGAGCAAGTCAGATGTCTCCGCTCTGCCCTTGTACAACTCTGTGGTGTGCCCACGTCCGTGAGCAGTTCTGCCCTTCCCACATCAGAAAAGATGTGCAGAACTGGCTGATGTTCAGAGAAGGGTAACAAAGGCGTCCCTCTGTTATAAGTAAGCTGTCCCATACCTTGGGACTTACTACTTATAAGAAACAATTAATTAAGCTAGTTCTTTTACGCCTCTAATTCTTCAGCCTGGGAGATGATTGATTGCGGACATCTATGATAGGAGCCTATAAACCCATGTATGTCTTGGAGGGGGTGATTATTCACTATTTCTTTCAGTACAAAGCAAAGAAGCTGCCAGGGTGACAGTTCAGAATACCCAAGGGTGAGCGGTTCTTCCCATCAGGCACAGTGAAGCCCTGGGACTCCTCGCCAGCAGATGTAGGTGTTGAGAGTTTACATAGGCTCAAGTGGTGATTGAACAAGTTTGCAGAAGGGAAATCTATCCTGGGTTATTAAACACAAAAACACCAGGAAATTCCTGAGTTTCAAGCCATTAGAGTGTGGAAGAATACTCCTGGGAAATGGTGTTACATGCTTGCTCTGTTCGTACATTATTCACTAGGTATTAGCTTTTAGCCAGTGTCAGAGACAGGAAATTGAGCTAGATGGACCTTTCAACTGACTGGTACACTCTTAGCCTCACTACAGTCATCATCAACATGCCAGGGTATAAATGTTTGCTAGGAATAGGAACATTCATCACAGAAAATTCCACCAGCCTTTCAAAAACAAAGTACCCTGTGAAACTGATGTAGAAGATCTTTGCAGTCTTCGCCACCCCATGTCAGGGGGATGCATGCAAGTGTTTAATCTAAGTGGAATTATGGCAGAAGGTGAACATCAGAGTTGGCAGTGGGTTTTGAAACAAAAGAACAATTATTCCATTGCATATTTAGGTGTTTGTTTAACTGGTCCCTTTAGGATACAACAGGGCTTGGTGGTATGATCTCAGTACTCAAACTTACGTGTTCTCAGTGGTAAACACTCTGATTTATCTGAGGTACTGTATAAAAAAAAAAAAAACAAACCAAACCAGCATAAAGAGAATAAACTATGGCATGGAAGGCAAACTCCCAAGTCAAGATGAATCATCTTCCCCTAGAAAAGTTTTCTGCTATTAGACCTATAGTCAACACATTTGGTCAATTTGAATGAGTTCAGACACAAATGAGTTCAAAATCATTCTTTCCAAGCGAAGGCTTTTCATCTGCAGTGGCAAATCCCATTGCATGGGAAGCACGGAAATTTAGTGGCCTTGTAGCAACAGCCTCGTCCACTCAGTGAGTCTTTCTAGCCACTCTTTAGCTAGATACCTCTAGCTCCTAAAAGGAGAAATGGAAAAGATCTAATAAGCAAGTTAAATCTTCCTGATGTGGGATGTCTAAGAAGATGGCTGCATCAATTCCACACTGACACCAAAGATGCTCCAAATTTCTGCCCATTGCCCCATCTTTTACACCTTCAAGCTTTCTGAAGTCAGTGTTAAGTACACGCATCCTTCAAATGTAATATAAATTACACGTCAGTGGAAAGTCAAGAAAGTTGAGCATATGCACAATTGTTTTTCTTGATATAGAATTGAAGACCTTTATGCTGGGCTTGGGTATGGGTCATAGCTCATTATACAGCTTTGTCACAAATCAGGAGCGGGAATTTTCTTTCTTTCCTTTCCCGGAAATCTAACCTATGTGAAAGTGCTGAATACTTACAAATGGAGAAAGCCTGTGAGCTTGGTCCAACACCCTTAACCCCTGGCAAAACTTCCATTTCGTAACGGAAGTCAGAGGAGAAATTACTCTAATAGGAGGTATGATGGTAAATTAAAATAGGGATGTTAATTTGGAGTGGGTGTAAATGGGCGCGACTCTTTTGAAATGGGTGAAACTGCCCTCCCTTTCACCAAGTCTGGATTTGCTCCCTTTTTCTTCCCCGTGCCTGTGGAAGAGCAGGTGCCCTGCTCAGCACTGAGCCTGGGTGTGTGTCCTCAGCTGTCGATCCTGCCCTTACCCTTCCTCTTTACCAAAACAAAAAACAAGCCCAGTGGAATTTAAATCTGTCGCTTTTCTTCTGTTAATAAATACCAACTGCAAACCCGTTTTTCTTGCTCTCTTGGTAGGGAAGGAAAGACAGTATGCGGACGGGGAACCAAAGATGAGGGCCCACATCAAATTGGTATTTGCACTTGTGGAAGTGGGGAAGGGCTGCCCGGAAGGGTTAAACTGCCCCGGTTTTGAAAGCAGTGGAGAAAAGGAGCACAATGGCAAAAATATATTAAAAATAAACCCGAAAACTGGCTACAAAGAAGGACTTGGGCAAAAACATTTCATGCGAAGAATCATGCACACATACGGGATAAATTAGCAAGACAGGGCATGGAAACAAAACATCTTAAATGTATATTTAAAAGCAAAAGAGCAAGGGGAAGAAGAAGAGACAAGGGATGTTGCTAAAGAAACACGATGAGAGGGATGTCGTAGGAGCCAGCAGGAAATGGCAGCAAAATAGCTGCCAGCGAAAGGGCCGGCCGGGCCGACGGCATTCTGCTCCTCCTGTGTATCGAAGACCTTTGTAGGACCTTTCCTGTTGGATCTGACATGGATGCACAGTGTGGTGTGCAGGATGTACTCACCTGAGGACACAGGGAAGGAGAAGCGTGGGGGAAATGAGGTTGGAAAAATGGGAAAGAGGAGCAGAACACCTGGGTCTCTCACTTGGGGAATCCCTGCAGACTGCAGGGCAGGAGGAAGAAGGAAGAGGAAGGGAGCAGGTACTCTTTGCAAAATATTCCCCTTGGTTGCCACCCAAGAACTCCTATGGGAACCTAAGGTACTTTTGGCATGTGTGGTGCTGAAGCAAACCTTATCTACACCACAAAAATTAGAGCTGTGCTGGTTATCTGCAGACATTGGGCAAGGGTAGCTGTACTCGGGACTGTTCTGGAGCATATCTGTTCTGCTCCCCTCCTTCCTCCACGTTTCCAGCGAGGTCTTCAGCGTGGCTACAGCAACGTAGGGCTGTAGTAGCGCCGAACGTAGTTTGTCCTTGTCTACACTTGCAGCTCATTCAGATTCAGCCCTGGTTCAGCCGCTTCTGTTGCTGACACCTGTTGTCAGCAGTCGGTAATTTCTTTTCTTAGGACAAGACTACATTGCCCTGGAGCTCCGAAAGGGGCTTAAATTAGACTTAATTCTATTCAGATGTAGTTAGCAGCATTTAATTAGCACAGTCCTGAATCAAAAGTCAGTCTACTCCTTGGATCACTGCAGTGCATTCTGGATACTTTCCATATTGCTGCAGGAGTCTGACCTTTATTTTTTTTATCTTTAGCCCAAGAAATATGCTGGAGCTTTTCAAGCGCTTTCAGAGTAGGGGCCACATCTTAATAGACAGATTCCTTTGCAGATGGCTTCCTGCTCGTTTGCAATTGCAAAACTTCACTGAGGCAATTACCATGATTGCAGACATGGGAATGTGACATTAGGAAAGCATTTAATGTATTCTCAGCATCTGTGACAGTACTGCTGCAAATGGAAACCATGGGGAGATGCCAGCACTATGGGTAGGACCCAACTGTCTTAACTTTGACTGACTAGAAGTTCGCATCCAGTCTGAACTAGGCATAGAGGTGCTCTCTGTAGACAGTGAACAGACCCAGGCATATCCAGAGGGTGATTCACCTACCCTGAGCTGGTGTCCAAGGGAAGAGGGATGACTTCTCCTCTGATGGTGCTCCATTTTCTGGGGAAGTGAGTAGTTTAGACTAGCAATCCCATATTAGGCAGCTAAAATTAGGTGGCTTGAATCCTGTCCTCTGTGACCATTGTGATTTTCACAGACCACTGGAAACTGTCCTAGAAGTGATGAGCCAATGCTAATTGCACCCCCGTGGACTGCTCGCTGACAAACTATGAGATCTTCTGCTTGCCAGAAGAATTCAGCTTATTCCCAGAAAGTGATGCAGGAGCTGGCAAGAAGATACTCTACAGGAATAAGAAGAAAGGTGGGGTGTATCTGCAACAATAGAGACAAACCCAAGTGTTCAGATTAAAAACCTTAGCTGTGTAAAACAAGTAGAGAAGGATGCTCTAAGAGCTATTTGTTTTAACTCTGGTGCTTCCTTATTCAGTTTCTTGCCCATTATCTTCTGTGTTTCTAGGGAAATGACTACACCACGTGGCTAGAAAATCATCATCCTTGAATCCAGTTTTAAATGGATGTTCAGACAAGACTATTGCAAGTCCTCCTGTAGTGAAGTCTTCATTTTGCATGGCGTAATTAAGTATGAGAATGAAGAAATAGAGATAATGAATAACATTTATATCGGTTTAAAAAATAGCTAAGTTTCAGGCCCTGAACACGAAACAACCACGGTGAACAATGAGGAAAGGGCAGGCTGGGTGACCCAGGAGACCACGTTGGGTGGGATGCAGGTAGGATCTGAAATGGGGGTGCTGTATAAGCTCCCCCTGTGGGAGAGAATACAGCCGTGATTTGAAAGGATTGGAAAGGAAAGGAGGAGTTTGGGTACCTTCATGGATGTGGGTTTTGAGAGGAAATAAGTGTCTATCTCCCCCGCAGCCCAGAGCCGGCTGCCGGAATGGCACAGGCTCACCCATCTGAGCTGGGCATCCCAAACAGACTGGCTACCGCAACTGGCTACCGCAACGGTTTCACCCCCTTCAGCTCCTCCTCCAGTGGGTATTGTAGCTTGTGCAGGGACAGACGGGTGCTGCAGTTTCATGGTTATCAGGAGAGCTTGCAGCAGCCACGAGTGGTGACTGCCACAGGCCCTGAGAGTGGCAGGTCTCAGGCCAGCACTTTTCATCTCAGCCTTTCCTATTACTTGCCCAGTCGGGTCCTTGCTCGGGGTGCAGACCTCTTCCTTACACGTTCCACTCACATCATGGAAGGCAGTGGGATCCAGCAACCTCGCAGCTAGTGAAAACAGCTCATCTGCTTGTCTTGCACAGAAATACCATCTTGACCACTGTCTGCAACGTGGTCTGCAGGGCAGGGACTCACTGAGGCCAGTTGGGCTGTGAAGCACTGGCCAGGGACTGGGCAATCCCCTCTCTGGCTGGGCACCTGGGGCCACGTGTAGATGCTACAGTGGCCAAAAGAGTTGGTGCCTTCCCCTACTCTACCATCTATTAACCTGTGGGTCTGCCCTTGTAGTTGTTGGGCGGGCTGCGCTGTGAATCAGACCTGGGAGCTAACACTGAGTGTTAAAAACTCCCTCTCTATCCTCCCTGATTGCTAATTTAACCTAGGGCACTCCAGTGACCTAGCTCAAACCCAGCCAAACAGCAGCATCCGTTCCACTGAGATGGAAGGTAAAGTCAAGGTGAAAACACGCAGCTGGAAATGGTGATGGGGGAGAAAATATGACATTGAAGGAGATCCTAAGACTGTTTTTCTTTAAGAATAGCTTAGGCTGAGTTTTTAAGAAGTCAGCCTAAAGCTTGAACTAATGTGATTTGTTTCAAAGAGGGACAAACACCCTTGTAAAGTATCTTTGAGTACGCAAAGAGCTTCAAGTACTTTTGAGCCTTTGAGTACCTCCATCTGTCTGGCGGCAGGAATCAGTCCCCTACAAACACTCTGGTGGGATACTGCCCCAGAAATCATCCTGCTCCCCTTCCCTCTTCTCCAAACCCTCTTTCCCCTTCACTGTCACAGGCATTAGTGCAGCTGTACGCTGAGACAGGCTGGGGAAATAGTCCTGGGGCCACTCCTGACTTTAGTATGTTCCTTCCTTCTGTAGGAAAGACCACTTCTTGGCCTCCGTTTCCCTCCTCCTCAGTTGTGAAAGTGCAACCAACTGTTTACAGCAAAGCTGCAAAACCATCCGGATTATTCCTGCCCTCCCGTTTCTTTTTCATTTTTCCTTTTCTTACTTCATTTGAAAGACCTTGCTTGCAGTTGAGGTGGGAACAAGTGGTCAAGGGTGGCAAAGGGTGGAAACCTCTTAAATTGGCTTTGTGACGTTGTAGTGAAGTTGTGAAGGGGATCGTGCAGCGAAGTGTAATGTTTAACCATGCCCTGCCAGGGTAGGGGCCAGGAGCTCAGCTGTGGGGAGCCGGGCTTTCAAGGCTGGAGACCATCCCTTTGCAGCCCCCCCTGAAGCTGGGGAGCAGCGCAAGCCCCATCTTCAGACCACACCATGCCATCCACCTCTCCTCCAGGTTTTTGGGGAGCTCTGTCAGGCTGTGGGGCACCCTGGCTTGCGACAACTCGCTTATGCAATGCAGGCTGTATGTGCTTGCTCCTGCCGGATTGTGGAAATCTGCAAATAATTGCGAAGTCTGCCGGTTTAATTGGATTGTGGTGTATTTGCACAGATGCGCAAAGTCTTCCAGGCCAATATTTTCCAGGGTGACTTAGCAGTCTCTCAGCTTTAAGGTGCCCAATATGAGATACCTTAAAAGCAATGGGTTTCCACAGGTTTGGTTTTTTTTAAAGAGAAGCACCCTTAAACTGAAGGAATCCAAACCATCAATCACCCAGAAATGCCTTGCCCCAGAGACCTTGAGATGGAGAATCGTTCATAGTAGCTTGATGTAAGCTGAACTAAATTCATAAAAATAATACAAGGCATCTTAACACATCATTTGTTCAGCAGAAAAATCACAGAGTGAATGTGTATATGTGCAGGCATTTAGACAGAAAGTATAATGAATAAACGAATATTTGTGTGTTTAGAGAAGCAGGAAAAGAAGGACATTCTTATTTCATGTGAGAGTCGGCTGTTGTTGTTGTTATTTTTTTAATTAGGTACAAAATGTTACTGCGGAACAGTGTCCCTGTGTGCTCTGGCCCTTTTCCAGGCCTAGAGCTAAGTACTTGCTGGGGAAAAGAAAGCATCGTACTTGACTTTCTGAAGTATAGGCTGTTATGGCTTGTTAGAAGCTGAAAAGGAAAAGAATCAGATTACTTATTAATTAAATACAAACTCTGTAAAATTGTTCAGAAATAACTAGCTCCGGGGCCCAAGCTACAGATGCCTGATATTTGAATGTACAAAAGAAAATCAGTTTATTAGCATTATCATCAGCTTTTTCTACCAATAATTTGCAGGGAGACAACAAAGCTGTAGCAGATATTGCTGTCCTTACTGAAAGATTCCACTAAATCACCCTTGCAAAAAGAAGCAATTTGCAAGAAGAAACAAATGGCTATTGTAAAATGTTGTTAGAAGCGTCCACAGAAGGGGTAGTACCAACCTAAAATCAATTCAATTAAACTGTGACAGTTTTCACGGGAAGAAAAAATGATGTAGCTACGTACTCTTGCTGAAATTATTACGGAGAACGTGACACGACTGTTCAGGTGCCCTAATGCCAGTCACTGTTGAAAGCAGGCCTTCAGCAGCTGATGGGCTTTGCAAAGTCCTCCCAAATCCTTCTCCAGATGATAAATGATCAGAGCTGAAGACGGCTCTTCACTTGTGCAGCCAACATGGACCTCAGTTCCCAGCGTAAGCGCTTCTCACTATTTTGCTGTTTCCATCAGTGTTTTGCCTTAAAGCTGGTGGCCTTGAAGCCGTGCTTGAGAGTTTTGGATTTTCCCTTTCCAGTGAAATGAGTCCCTGGTACCTGTGGATAAGGAATACGTCTCTAAAAAGCAAAACACATTAAAAAGAACCCCAAGATGTATTCTTTTGGAAACCTCATCGGTTTTAAAACCCTGAAGTGACCTCACTCCCTCAGAGCCATGTCCGCGCTACAGCTCAGCCTCCACCTCCCTACCAGGCACCCTGAGAAGGCCCATTGCCAACCATCTTCTAGAGCATTAGAGACAGGTTTTCAAAGGTATTTTAGACACCTGGATGCCTTTGAGGAGTTGGCCCTGAGTTCTCAGCAGGCTTAATTTGGCCTGGTGGGTGGCTGACCAGCCTCTTTTGATTGTGGAGCGCTGAGGGTTGGGGTTTTTGCTTCGAACTTGGGCTGAGGAAACCAACCACAGCAGAGTGAGGCAACCTGAAGGAAAGGGTCTAGCAAGGTCTAATGGTTTGCTCCAAAGACTTGCAAGAAGCATGTTAGAAAGGGCTCCCCACTGACCTGAGAAGCTTTGGCTGCTCTAAGGTTCTTAAGGCTCTCTTGAAACACTGGAGTGCTGTGGGCTCAAAAAGTGCTCAGAAACCCACAGGGCCAGATTAGGGTTTGGATTATTTTCTTGATAGTTTTGGTTGCTTTGGAAGGACAAAGGAGGTCTAAGAGGTTGCACAGGGCTTGCAAATACTGTAGACCACTGGAATAGAGGAACTTATTTTAGGACCTTGCTACAGAGATCTGAAGAGTAGTTATTGAAGTGAGGCCATAGCTTTTGCTGTTTCTGTGATTTCCCACCCATCTGTTGCAGACTTGGGGTGGGGGGCAACACCAGAAAAGGAGAATTGCCTGGGCCCGTGTCTCTTGTAGTGTCAGCAAGTTTCAGTTGCTGCCATTCAAGTAAGCTATTAAATATAAACGACAATATCTGCAATGCTGACTTTGTCCTTTGAAAACCGTTTTGAATGAAAGTTGCTCTCAGAAGCTTTTCAAACTAGAGATAACAAGGTGACAAATCCTTTAAAGGGATGCCTTCAGGTACTTGCATTCTAATAGATGTCCCAGTTTAGCTGCTGGCATCCAGAACAAAGGGGGTAACCAGGCAGCTTGTTAGAGTCAAAAAACACAGCAGATTAGCCCTCTGCTCCGAGGAATGTTTAACTCCTTAGGAGGAAAACCCAGAACACATGCTGGTAAATACAAGGGCTCTCTTTTTCCATCTGTCTCACAAGCAGCTGAAATCATGGCCCCGGTGCATTTTGCAATAGACTGGCTTCAGTGAAACACATTTTTGCCTTTTGTCTTGCCAGCCTACTCTGCTATTTTAGGCATGGTTTCGATCAGCCATGATCTGGGGTTAGGAGCACTGATGGCAGCCCCTTGGTAATTTGGTTTAGCAAGCTGTCGCAGGACGAAGAGTGGTGGGGATGGATGGTGATAGAGCACTTTTGGGGAGAAGCAAGGAGTTGTAAGTGTGGCTAGTGGCAGCTGGGCAACAAATTCTTAGAGGGCTGAGAAAAGGGGAAGAATCCCTTTGAACCTGATATGCAGAGCAACTTAGAGACAGTTGTTGGTTGTGGGTTTTTTTTTTTTCCCCTAGCTGGTATCCCCTAAAAGACAATGTTTGGTTCCAGCGCGGGGTCACTGGGATGACAAGGTTTCTTCTGTCTTGAAGTGCCTGCCACCTATCTCGTAATGTTTTTCTTGTTGCCAGACACTTGGAGAATACACTTTCAATTTTTCGGTGTATTCACCCACTTTCCTGTGGGTGAATACCCTGGCTTTTGCGTCCTGGAGTTGTACAATTCCTTTGCTGGGCCGACTAACGTGAACAAGACGAGATAAACTTGAAGTCTAATGGGTACTGTTACATTTGTAATTACCCTGGCACCTAGAGACCTTGACTGAGATTGAAGTCCCGTTTTGCCGGGTGCTGTACGAACGGAGCGTTTCCAACAGCTTAAAGTCTAAACAGATCAGGAAAAGCGTGAGGGGAGAAATGTAGGTACCAAGAGTTGCAGCAGCGTGCATAGCATGACCCAGGGAAGCCAGAACCAGAACTCGGGATCTCAAGCCCTGAGAGTAATCACTTACTTAATGCCATCATTTTGCTATGTGAGATGGGTCATCTCCCTTGAAGGGTTTAGAAAGTAGCCAGACCAGTTCCTCTGTTTATATAAGGAAGATGTTTGTAGACCTCTTGATCCTAAGGCAATTAATATAGCCCATAGGAAAAAAAAAAGAAAAAAGACAAAAAAAAAAAAAAGGACTAGATTCTCATGTAAATGGCACCCAGAATGCCTAAAATTGTTACAGATGCAGATGTTTTTGTGTCGGGTTATTTTTTTGGTGAGCGGCCTCTTTGTGGTCAGTTGTAAGCATTACATGTACATAGTTCTGTGTTTCTGAAAAAGCCTGTTGCATAAAGTTGGGATCCTACCAAACGAAAACAAAACACAACACTTGCGAAAAATAACAAGCTCTTCCAACAACGTTCAGTAACTGAGTTAGAGGTTAGTGCTGCATTCTGGAAAAAATAAAAAAAATAATAAAAAAAATTAATCCAGGCACCATATGATTTCATGCACCAAAAACTTTAAACATTTCAGAGGAACATAACATGTGACATAGGGTGTTTTCTATTTAATGAATGGCTTTAAGAAATGGGGCCAGTGTCCCTTCTCACAGATGAAGGTCTGGTGCCAAGAGCGTTGCTGTACAATGTGTCATCACTTGGGAACCTAAAGAATTGGACTTGAGAAAACATTGCTACAAAATATCACCCCCTTCCCAGAAAGGTTCACTTCAGGCTCTGTAGAAAAACAGAACAACTCATTTCCACCCAATATAATTCATCTGTTGGGAAACTTTCTTAAAGGCGTAGGTCGCTGAGCAAGTGGCTGGAAACCTGTTTAATCTCATAGTAACAATAACAGTTTGTCGTTATTATCACTACTTAGCTCTTGCATGGCACTTTCTATACTCGGTGGGCTTTACAAACGTGACGGGGTTAATTCTGGCTGGGGAAGGGGTCAAGCGTTGCTGGACCTTCAGGTGTCCTCCTGGAGCTGGAGCTCCCTGAAGTATTTCACCTGAGTGGGGCTGGTCTTCAGCCTGAGAGATGGCTGCTGCTAAGGGAAGGGCTTGTCCTTTTACCAGAAAGGTGAACCCCACAGGGAACTAGAGGGCTTGGTCCAATTTATTTGTAGCTGAGAATATTGTATGTGTTTTGCATGGTGATTGTGGCAAAAGAAAGGGGGGAAAAAATGAAAGGGAAAGGGAAAGGGAAAGGGAAAGGGAAAGGGAAAGGGAAAGGGAGAGGAGAGAGGCAAGGGATGTACAATGTCTTGAATGGGAAGTCTTACACAGATGGAGTTCTACTGGTTTGAAAACGCTTCTGTTCCTATGGTGTGTTTTGTTTGGGGAAATTAAGCCCGTTTACAGCAAGTAATCCTTCACTGATTTAGGCCCCATCTCCGCAATAGTGTTGTTTGCTGGGATAGCCCAACAGAAGTGTGTGTGTGTCTTGATTTTTTGAGAATGCGTATTAACATCCTCTTCCTTGGCCCCAGTGTGAAAATTGAAGAGTTGATTACCCAGAAGGGTGAATCCTTGTTGGCTGTAGGACGCTCCCAGCCTCACCTGCTTCAAGAGCAGTTTACGCTCTCTTGAAATGGAAAAAGGAAAAAAAGAGAAAGAAAAAGAGAAAGAAGAAGAGAAAAAAAGAAGAAGAAAAAGGAAAAGGAAAAGGAAAAGGAAAAGGAAAAGGAAAAGGAA
>VXAK01031300.1:0-19974 GCA_013399435.1 Arenaria interpres | reverse complement strand
CGTGAATCCATGAATCCGTAAATGAAGGACACTAATTCAATACGGAATCACTCACTGATAACTGTTCTTTGTTTTATCTATGTTTTGTTTTACATTCAAAATGCACATATACATACGTTTGTACTTGGAGCAATTTATGCTACTGACAGGAATCTAGAAACTTTCTGAAGCAGTTCCTTGACACATTCAGAAGAAAGAACCAATCTACTGTATGCATCAGGAAGTCTGTACTGACAGTTTATGAAGCAGAATTTATATGCAGTGCAAAGTATATTGTATTTGCTTTATTTTTATAGGTATAAATATAGAGCTAAGTAACACCCGCATAGTTTTGGAATTAACATTCGAAGTGTGAAGTTAAGCATTTGAAATACATTAGAAAGTACAAGAATTAGGCTGCCTTGATGATTTGTTTTCTTTTTTTTTTGTGGTCTAACTTCACTTCAGTGAAAAACTTCCAATTATACAGAAAATGTATTTTTATTTACTGTTGCCAACAATTTGCTCTTGTACTTCATCAGGTTTTTTTTACCGCAGACTATTGCTTCTCTATTGTACATTCTTTTGCAAGATGGTCTTTAATTCCAGAGACATGGACATGTCACTGATATTTGAGTTAAAGTTGTATCAGTTCTAGACATTAATAACACGAATTTACAACACATTTTTGGTCAGTGGATAACCAGTCACATTAGTCAGAGTTGTAGTAATTCCCATTTTTAAAAAAGGGCACATAAGGATTGAAACGCTTGTGCTAAGCATTAAATGTGGCATTGAATGTTCCATGTCAGTTATTTTATTAGCTCTTGTGCCCTTGGCCCCATAATTCTATTATTTCTAGTAGGGAAAACCTGCCCCAGATAAGGCCTGTATTCTCCTGTCTGTGCCTTACAGAATTAAAATAGGCTTCCCACCAACTTTAAGGACCTGCAGGTAGTGTAGATAACATCACACTTTGAAAACACTCAACTTTCTGAAAAAACAGATTTTATTCTTGGTCCTGAATAAGAAGTTTTCACTTCCTTCTTGTTCACAAAGATACATCGTATCTTCCTTTGATGCAGATTAACAATTTTAAAACAGATTAGGATAGAGTGGGCAGAAGAAACATAATACCTTCGGTTCTGTTGTTGAGGGCTTTTTACTTTAGTTCCTCGGAAAAGACTTTTCAGTTTCTGTAATTCTGTTCTAGAGGAACTGAGTAATAATGAAAACTGAAGTCTATAAATCTAAGTGAAGTCTAGATCTAACCACAGTCTACAAATTCTAGGGTAAGGGATTAAAGTGAACCTAGGAGTTTTTTCATTTAAATCCTGAAAAAGTCATACTTCTACTTGGACTTAAGACAGACTGTTCATCAGTTGTGCTGTTGCTATGCAAGTTTGCAAATTTTTTTAAGATTTTTGCTTTGAGAAACTGATCTCTGTTCATACTCATGACTCAAAATTTTGGGGAACGTTCAGCACATCTACAGGAAAATTAGAATAAAACTGCTGTCAGATTGTTTGAAAGGTACAGCTGAGGGTTTTTTAATAGCTCTAATAATTACATTTTAATATGGAGCATATGTACAAGTGATCTATATAGTCTAAAATTCTTTGTGCTCTTGTTATTTGAATTACTTTTGTGATAGCTATATCAGCTAATCGGTGAAAAAGTAAGACACTGATATTGGTATGACTTGCTTCTGTTGTTAGTACAGTCTTAGGCTCCAGACAGACGAATGAATTGTATGAATTTACAAATAGCAAAGATCAGCAAGTCATTTTTTGCCAATCTTCCTATGTAATTAACAGAACTGAAGAAAATGCTTCTTCTTTCCTTTTAAGAATTATCTAGAAGGATTAAGGATGAAAGAAGGATGATGGAGTCACAATGTGGTGATGAAGGAGCTGCTGATACTGGAAAAATCACACAAATAGTCATTCTTCTTCTTTTCCGAGAAGGCAGCAGGGAGGGAGGGCAGAGGCAAGAGAAGGATACCATGTCTTTCAGTTCTTCCTAATCACCTTCTTGACCCAAAACTCTTTCTTCTGCTCTCTTATTTCAGGTCAAGGCCCCTAATTAGCTGGTAAGCATCCTGTGTTGGCTTTCCAAAGCTGATTGGAAGGATAAGAGTATTTTCAATTTGGTCTAAGGTGAGAGTCAAATGCAGTAAATACTGCAAACTGCTTCAACTCCAGACCAAAGCAAATTATTGTTTATTGAAATTCAGTATCTCTTTCATCTCTAACTTGAAATGCAAACGTACACTAGTAAACTTCATACACAACACACTTGAAAAGCAGATCTGATCCCTTGCTCTCAGTGATGAGCAACTTAGCCCATGGTAGTTCCACAAAATATTATGCAGGGCTCCCTCTCTGTAGAGGAAAATGTTTTATAGAGTGAGTAAAGGAGGAAGAGAATACAGTTTGTGATAATTATCACCTTTCTCAGGATGTTCTTAAATGCAAACTTAAACACTTCTACAGGAACATAAGTTTTGACAATACAGCAGTATAAAATAGTCTTCCAGATGCATTAAAGAAAATTATAAAGGAAAAAACAAGTGTTCCTTGATAAGCTGACTGAAATAATTTCAGTTTAACACTGGAGAACAAAAGCTGAAAGCAAGTGTTGCAGCGATAGGGGTTCTGCCAAAGTAAAGCTGCCACATATGTTAAAAGTAATCTTCAATATAAGGGGAAGTAATTTTTCATACTTGTTTGAAATTATGGCTCAGTCTTTTATTGCAAGGCATTTCTGTGTTGAAGATGCAGAGAAAAATCTTCCAGGTTATTGTTGCAGGGTGTCTACTGATGCTCAAGAGTATGTCTTCCTGACCACATAATGACACAAAGAAAAGGTATGAATTTCATTTTTTTTCTGCAACACTTGATATCATTTACATGCTTTAAAAGGGTGGGTAAAAAATTATTTTTGTAATATAAATTAAAGCTTATGAAAATATGTTGAAGTGAATACACAGGTTAGCAAGTTTTCCAAGCATGACTAGCTCATAGACCTGCATGTGTTTTCCTTTGTATTAATCTGCTCTTTTGTCATGGCTCTAAACCTCAGGAACAAGGCCTAGGAAGGAACTTCAGTATTTGATCATTGGGGTCATCACATTACACTATAAACAGTGATACTATTCTTGCAACCATAATCTTGTGCTTCCCTTGACGTGTTAAGACCACCTAACACTTGTACGCTTCAACAGTTGAAAGCACTCAGCACCTCAATCTTCTCCCTCCCAGGTAAGACTTGTAAGCTCTCAATTCATTGTTTTCCATTACCTTCCCTTCTGAACAAATAGTATTCTTGTTTTCATGGCTGTTTAATCTTCAACAGCCATATTTCTAAGCTTCTGAAACTGGTGCGTGTACATTTTGCATTGGCCAGAGTTCCCAAAGAATTCATAATTTGTATGGAACTTAATCATCACATTTATAGATGGACCGTTTCATAAACCCCAAACAATTAAAATTAATAGTTAAGCCACCTGATGATTCTGGGTTTTATTTTATTTTTCCTTAATAGCTATCCTGGGACACGTACAATGAATGATAAAATAGACTTCTGTAAACCATTTTGAAATAATTGTTGATGAAAGTCACCAAGGCTGCAGTTCTTGGAGAGGAACTCAAATATATTTGTTGTTCCATTGAACTTCACTGCACTTAGATGAAATATAAAGCAGGCACACCTTAGGTTCAAACATTTCACACATTCCAACTGATCATGTGCTTCTTCATTTCTCACATGGGTTCATCAGGAACCAAATCCTTCCCTTCTACTCCCCACCTCACTTCTCAGTTTTATCAGAAGCTAATTAGGATGATCACAACAGGAAAAGGCACAAATTTCCAAAGTGACCTTTTTTCCTTTTATGTGGGACTTCAGCTTTCTATCAGATCAATTAGTTAATTGGGCATCACTCCCCTAACACATCTCACTTACAAAAAAGCCCTCACCTTAAATAAGCAGTCACACTCCTTCATTTTAGATTGAAGGCTGGAAGCTTATTATAATTGGGGTCTGCTGCTGTTTCTTTGAGCACTCTCTTATCTGGGGATCAAGCTGCATGTAATGCAATCTTCCTCCACATGAACAAGAATGTTATCAAAATAAACCTTTTCTGCTGTCCCTCTCCTTTCCTGCTTTCCCTGCCATAACACTAACTGAAATAGTAGACTACTTTTTTTTTTTTAAAAAGGGGAGGAAAGCCCTCAATTAGGCTGAGCAAGATTGAAAGGCAATTTTATATTCACATGGTATTTTAACTTCGATGTTGTTATTGAATCCTGCATTCAATTACATTACAGTTGCATTGTTAATAATCCCCTATATAAACATACAATAACATACTAGCAGTGAAGTGTAAGGTGGTTATCAAGAGGTCACGCCGTTTATAAAAAGATATGATGTAGCTGAGGGCCTCTTAGAACTGGTCTACCATTTACTTACACGTGCTTTTTCAGATACATTTTGACTTAATCCTCTCCTTTAGTATCCTATTTCTTAGTTAGACAAGAATCCTAGCGACAAAGTCATCTAAAAGAAAATAAGGGATGAATAACTAACTATCCTATGGTTTTATGCTGGAGTATTAGTGCAGCTGTGATATATATTTTTTATTTATTTAGAGAGACAGTACACATTTTCATATACACTGTTATACATATTTTCTTTTTCTGTGTGCCTGGTCTTAAGTCTGTTATGCAGGACTGCTCTGTAAGTTGTGAAAATGGCATTTTTCTAAATGAGAACAAGGCAAATACATGACATTACTATGAAGCATAAGCATTGCACAGGGGAGTGCCATTCCTCTCCATGACAATGGCCTTTTTACCAGATGTCTCCTAGGTCTGGAGTCAACCTTTGAGACTGGAAGATAAACGACACCTTAAGAACAGCTGTTCTGAGGGGAAAAAACAGCTCCTGTAAAAAAGTATTTTAAAACTATGACAAACATTACAAATGAACTCTGGTTGTTTATTGCAGTAGTCTACTTTAAAATTACTATCAAGTTTAACATCTCAGAGTAAGATGTTTCAGAGTATGAAACAAAAAGTGAGGAGTTTCCAATGCTCAGGCACTCATTCCCAAGCTCTTTAATAGTAATGATTGAAAATACACATCCAGGAATCTTTTCACTCATCACTGGAACAGAGCTGTGTCCAAAATCAAATGTGGCAGCTGTTTAGCAGTACATGACAACACTAAACAAATGTTTAGACAAGGGAAATGAAAAATATTATGCGAAAAATTATACTTCAGTAGGATTTATTTACAGAAAGCAATGCAGGAAGAATCGTTTCTAAATGTTTAACATGTTTTCCAGACATAGGCTTTGGCCCCTGAAATACACCAGCATTCCAGTGATTATTAATATGACGGACTTCAATGTTTTGGCATATTAATGTTAATAAAACTACATCCTCCACTTATCAATACCATACAGAGAAATTTTTCTGAACCAAATATATCTTATGTATAAGGATTGTCTCCAAAGGTTTTAACCCAGTGATAGATGTTTTCCACTGTGTTCAGTGAATCAGGCTTGTCGTTGCGGGCAACTGCTGCTTTGCGATGAATTTGAACAGAGGGTAAGCAAAAGCTGCTGTAGGGGTCTGCAGCTACATCAGCAATTTTATTTGCGGGCAACACAGACTATACCTTTGCTATGTCAAAAAGCATGGATTTAAGAAGGAATTGGAACACATTTTTATTCTTTATTGGATTTGTTGCTGTAGCTCCCCAGGAATGAAAAAATAAAAGCGAGAAGGGGGAAGGGAGAAGTAACTGAACTTCCTGCTATCAGGGCATAAAGAGATCTGTACTCGGGATCAGGACGGTACATTGCTGATGTTTTTGAACTGACAAGATCTTTCAGAAGTGGGCAGTGTTTGTAGGGGAGGAATGTCAGTTGTGGGCTGATGATATCTTTAATTGGATATGGCTGGGTCTAGGTTTCTTCAATAATTCAAGATGTTTACTGAATTGCCAATAAAGTATACAGAGTGTTAAGACATCAATGCTCTATTGCAAGAAAGACTGCAGGAGAATGAAAATGCATTTGAGTAAGTAAAGCCTAAAGGAGTGCAGTTGAAGGTTTTAATATAATCAAGAAGTCAGAAGTAGAAACCGTAGAGAAGGAATTTGAATGAGTAAACCTCACCGTGGCACTGCCCTCTTTGTGTTTAGTCATGTATGTCTTTCATTTACTTTTGACAAAGGAGAAGGTAAGAACAAAGTCAACACAGAGGTGTCAACATTCATTTCTTGACATAAGCAAACACAAGCAAATGGTAACAATATTTATGCAGTGGAATCGGTCAATAACAAGTAATTTTAATTAAGACTTTAAGCATTCTAATTGTGTGATGATATATGATGTGATGCTCAAGTAGCTAGAGGAAAGCATTAGGCAGGAGATGGAACAGAAAGTAAAAAGATGGTTTTAGTTACCTGTATGACAAGTAATAGTCAGTCTTGGGTAACCTTTTTCCTAAAACTCCAAGGACACCCCTGGGGGATGTAAGTGGCTTTAGTTTACTGATGTCCCTGATTGCAGCTTGTTAAAAATGAAAGAGCTTCTAAATCGCTTTTCAAAAGTGATTAAGGAACAGTCAGATTCTACAAGCATTAGTTCTGCTGATACGCACTGAACGGCTGTAAGTGCTATTGTCATGTTGGCCCTAAATAACATTTCTTGCATGGGTCTACAAGACTGTGCCCAAACTGAAGCTTTTCTAAGTAACAAAGAATGATCTCTTAGGTCTTAAGAACAGCTGTTTCCTATAGTGAGAAGACAGACAGAATTGCAGATTGGTTTGAAATCAAGAAAACCATGGAAGTTTCTTCAGCCAACCTGAACAGACTTTTTCACTAAGGCACTTCAGAAAAAGTCTACCTTATTTCAAATAAGTTTATTTTTTGGTATGATGCTGAGCTGAATGTTAACATTGTGGATTTTGAATTTGAACTGCTTCACAGCATTTGGATATTTCGGGATGTGTCAGTTTGGCTGAAGTCCAAATCTGCCCTACCAAGTTTTTTATTTTACCATATCAAATGCCAGTGCTGTTTCTTTTTTGCTGTTGCCTAGTTTGGGGCAGAAGCCAAGGAATGTGTGGGCAGGCTCGGGCTCTAGAGCGAAGAGAGGCTGGCCACCCTGTATGCATAGTTTTCTGACAAACTGAGCACAGGTGGTACCATCTGCAGCCTACAGTAAAGGCAGCAGGGCTTTCAGAGAGGCTGAAAAAGTGTCAGGAAGATCATTTTCACAGAGGTGGAAACAATTTTAAGAACAATTTTAACCACAGGTTCAAGATCTAGCTGTGATCTCAACAGCCGTTCAGCTGAATTAAATTGCCTCAAACTCTGACAAATATCTTGCAAAGAGTAACAACTGAAGAGCGTTCTCAGTGGGAGCCCATTTTGAATCCTCACTTTTCAGCAACCAAAAGATTATTTTGTGGAGTGCCTACACTCCAAATACATTTGCGTACCTAACCTATCACCCTGTTGAGATGCTGGATGATTGCTTTATAGCAGATGTGGACATTTACTTTCCTTTGTAAAATTAGTCAATAACGGCCTCAGTAACAGGGCTTTAAAAAAACCTTTAAAGCCTTTAAAACAGAAATATGGCATAAAACACTGTCCTTAATGTACAATAAAAAATAAAATAAAATACTTGAAGATGCAAACTGCTGCAAATAGCTTCTCTAAGAAGCTGAATGACTTGGTCCAACACTTGTGATTTCCTGTAGGCTTGCCTAAATAAAGGAAGAAAAACATGCTAAAGCTCAGTTATTGTTACAGAAAAAGTAAATGAGATCTCCTTGCACTTATAAATTAAGACACTTTGTTTTTATACTTCTGAGTATGAAATTCTGAGAGTCGGAATTCCTTGTGGAAAGAAATGTCTTCTAGAGGGCTAGTCATTCATTACCCAATAGATAAGAAAACCTTGCCACATCAGGAAAATGCCTTGGTATGAGAAATGTGTACAAAACCAACTATGTCTTATGTCTTACTGACCTACCAGTTCCTATCTACTGGGGTTAATTTTGAGGCTCACTGGTTTCATATAAAGGAAAAAGATTGTGCTTTTCTTGCTTCTAGCTCTAAATTTTATGAATAGTTTTTCCTGAAAGTCTGAGCAACTACTTCAAGAAACTGAAGAAATGTATGTAAATGTTTGATTACTTGATCTTGTTTCCAACAATATTTTATGGTCTTCAGCAGTAAACACAACACAAATATTAGCACTCAAACTGAAAATTTTCCAAGATTTACATAACGAACAAAAGTGCAGTCCTCTTTTATTGTAAGTGGAAACTGACAGAAATTGACAATGCTTGAGCTATAAGTTTGATTAATCTTGGCTTTCAGCCTTAATTACAAGACTATTTTTGCCCCAACGGAGCAGCAAAACCCAGTACTGAACATAGAGGGAATGCTGTGGGAGAACAGAAATTTTATAAATCACCAAGACAGATGCATAGAATTACATGATGAAGAGAAATATAAGGTTCACTGTGTCATTTTTATTGCCCATAAGCATTGATAAAGAAATAGAAGTCTTTACTGGGTTTGTGGTTGGTGTTCATGCTGAATGGATGGATGCTCCTGGATAAATCATAAGCTTATCGTTCTTGCATCAAAACTGACTTATATATTTACTGATTGCAATTTCCCAAGTATATCCAAGAGGGGTGGAAATCAGAACATTTTTTTCAGTTCATCATGCAAATATATCAATATTATATTCTGTGTACATATATACACACATAGTGTGTGTGTATATTTATACTATGTGTTAATAAACTTTTTTTTTTTTTTCTATGAAAAATGCTGCAACCAGTGTTTGGGGAGGAACTGCAGCATCAAAAAGTCTTGGTAGAAAACCTTTCGCCTTATGGTGATGTTATTTACATCTTAAAAACACAGTCACTGACTGGTACCTCCTGTCATGGATCCTTAATGTTGTCTTGCTGCTCATCCTGTCACACATGAACGCCTGCCTTTGAACCCTGCTCCCGAATGGTTCAGCCGCCGCCTGGAATTTATGCTGTTTGTTTTGAGCCTTTCATGAAAGAGAAAAAGGCTGACATATTCTCAGTCAAGCATAATATGAAGATTTAAGCTGAAAGTAAGTTGGTTTCACTTCTGCCTTTTTCCCCAATGAGATGGCATTGGTGCGTGTGTACTGACATAAAAAAATTTTAATAGCATAGCTCTTCATTGGATCCAATTGATTTTCCATCTCAACAGACTATACTCAGCTGCCATTTGACCAGTGTCTAAGAAAGTGAGCAAGTGAAGTATAGAAAGAACAGCATTTATCAACTAGACAAACATATAGAGAATATTTTTAAGAGTATAAAAACATAAACAGCCTTACCGTCAGTGACTGCATAATTTATGAACATCATCCTGTCAGACTCGGCACTGTTTCCATCTGTTTTTCTATCAAATTCTCCCGAAATCTGCTCACATTATATTTGATTGTGAAAACAGTAGTACTGAATAAAGTTTACCACAGTAGCAGGGAAGTGTTTGTAGACTCAAACTCAGATACAAAGAGTTATCACTAGACAGGTACAAGGCTCAGTTGTACCTGTGCCTGACTGGTTTCTCTGAACCTCCTCACAATTTTTCTTTTTAATTGCTTTAGGCCTTGTAAATGTTTCAGTAAATGAAGGCATTTCACCAAATGATTTACACAAGCTTAACATGTTTTAATGCAGTCTTCAACCTTCTTTGTCACAGCACAGTTCAGTAAACAGTCCCCTGAGCTTATAACAGCCCGATTTCCAAATTTATTTGCAGGTCACAAAGAACAGACCTGAGTATCTACTTTGCTCTAGGAATTACTATAAATCAAGGCAGTCCCATCCAGTGGTGTTACATCAGCAAATCTGAATTTCAAAAATCAGTAAAATAAGACACACTGCAACTATGGAGGACAGCCTGCCCTCTATGTCTCCAGAAGGTAGTTTCAACAATAACAGACAATAATGCATCCTCTATACTGAGGCACCAATGAGGTCAATCTATCCCAGCCACCTCTGGGATGAATACCAGGCCCTGGAGCCATGCTCTGTTGAGTTCTTACTTTTTCAGAGCAGACTCGGTAAATTACGTGCCATGGATTAGTCCTGTGAGAACTGGGACGGTGAGGGAGAACTGTATTGTCAGCTACTGCATAAGCGTCAGAAGATCTGCTTGTGTGGCACAGGGAGTGAGATATAGGTGTACCATATCTTAGAGAACCCCCTTGAAATCACAGAAGCTGTCAGCTCAAATGGGGCAATATGCAGGTTAGAGATTTTCTGGCCTAGGATGTAACAGTCTGTGTCTCTTAGTTTTCTGCCTTTTTGCTGGAACCGTTAGTTTTAATCCTCTGATATCTTGCAGTCCGGTCATAGACATGAGTTTGATCTGCCTCCACCTTATTCCTTAAGTAAGCCTGCTAAAAAGATCAGAATAACTTTAATATCTAAACTAGGTTTTATTGGGATCCAAAGATCATGAACAACTTTTAAAAGAGGATATGCAGTCATAATCTGTCCAGCAGATATATAAAAAAAAAATCTTAAAAAAAATTTGAAAAACAATAATGCCCCGTGTCCTTTTCTACAGGGTCATACTATGTTTATCACGGGGTTTCTTTACTGCAGTATGATCTACTGTTGTGGGGTTGACTCCAGCCAACATCCGAACACTTGGATTCTCTCACTTGCTCCCCTCTCCCGTGGGACAAGGAGAAAATAGAAGGAAGACAGGAAGACTTGCGGATTGAGATAAAGATACTTTAATAGGAGAAGCAAAAGCCGTGCCTGCAAACAAAGAAAAGAAGGAATTTATTCACTGCTTCCTGTCGGCGGGCAGATGTTTAGGTACTACCTGGAAAGTGGGGTCTCAGCATGCGTAACCGTGGCTTAGAAAGATAAACGCCATGATCAGAAAGGCAACTGCTGTTAAGGCAATGCCAAAAAAGAGAAACCAGAAATCCTCCCAACCAGAGGTCACCATGGAGACCTGATTTCCAACATAAACACCTCTTCTGCCAACACAAAAAATGGTTAACTTTAGCAAAATCAAGGACTACACCTTAATGTTGTTCCCTCTTACTTCTGGCTTCCTGAGTAAGTGGATGGCTGGTTTGAGAGGTATGGAGCAATGCTAACCTGTAGCTGGTCAGTTCTTTATTTAGCCTGATGAAGGACCTCTAACTTTTGTCTCATCTGACGTAATAAATGTTCAGCTTGAGTGGAGAAAGCCATGGTGTGTTGTTTACTGCCCTTGGCTCCAAGCTGAGAAAATCTCTGCTGCAAAAGGTGCATTGCTAAATGAGATTCCAAAGTACAGGAGAGACCTTTAAGCTTCCTAAAAAATGTGTTTGGCCTTCTCATGCCTTTGCTAAAAGTTGATTCACTGCACCCAACTGAACAAGGACTTTACACACTTTAGAAGTATTTTGCATGGAACTATAATTATCATTTGTGATTAATTCTACCTACACTGGAAAGCTGCGTGAGCTTCTAACAAAAGTTATGTTTTAAGTAACTATATCACAGGTACTTATAATTTGACAAGTGTTAAGACTGAGGGTGGAAAAAAGGGATAGGAAGATGAAATGTAGGCTAAGAGCTCTCTGCTATTAGAAGGGTGGCTGAAGAGACTGCATGGGAGTGATAAGAACAATTTCTCTTCTGACGGATGATCCTGATGAACACTAAATACCTGAAAATCCAGTTATTTGTAAATCTTGGTCTTGGCAAGGGCTAATTTTTTTTTTTTTTACTAAAAGCAGTAATACAGTTGTATTCGATATGCAGCTGATCCTCAGCTGGTCCTCCCAACACACACGAGGAAAGGAAGAGAAAAAATTTTGAAAGAATGCACATGCAGAGTGTCTCCATATTCCTTTTTCTATGCAAGAGATGTAAAAAAGGGGAAATGTGCAGTCTCCTAATTTGCAATTTCTGGCTGTAACACTTACTAAGATATTCTAATTTGCAGAATTTGACCTCTGGGGCCTCCAGAGCTGAGAAAGCATGAACTGCAATTGATGCTGTTCTGCCACCCCACTGCACTGGCTGTTGTGGTGGGGAAGCAGAGCTGTGCTATTTCTGACTTTTGAGTTGCCAATATAACCTCTTAACCACATAAAAATAATTCATTCTAGCATTTGTTAGCAAATCCCCTTCAAGATATTGCTGAAATCCTTATGCAGTACATTTAAACTGTCTTAAAAAATTTCTCTACCACTTCCAAAAGTTGCAGCATATCCTATTATCTCAGGAAGGACACTGCTTCTGTGAATGCTTTAAATACCAGGGTATTCCATTACTCAAAGCTAGATGTATCTAGTAAACTGATGACAAACTGTTCTGCAATCTGCTTCTAAATAGTGAAAAACAATCGTACTGTAGAAGACAATTCAACTGTAAGGCCAGATTGCATACATAAACAAGCAAAAAAGAAATTCTCACATACTACAAATATTAATTTATTTAAATGATCTTAAATTCACAATAGATGCACTATGATTAATTATTCTATATCGCAGTGGACTACTCCTTAAATGTTTTATAAGGCCATTATCAGTTTAATCAGTTTACGTTGCTGAGGACCTGAAAAGATCTTACTTTGTAGAATAATTTTGGAAAATGAAAATGAGAGTATACAAACTATTCTAAAATAAAGTAAGTCTATGTGGACGCAATAATTGTAAATTGTTTTCCTCTCACTACAAATTACAAATATATCCCATGCTACTGCAACAACTTAATAACAGTGTTATCATTTTGCCTAGACAAGGAAAAAAACAAAGATTTACACCAATGACAGCAATTACGTATGAAATTAACATACGCAAACAGCATGTACTCTTTGGTTTCACTGACATACTTGTGAGGAAAGCAGTTAGTTTAATATGAACTATATTATATATATGAACTATTATTATATTATATATTATATATATGAACTGTATTATTTAATATGTACTACTCATCAGAAGTTTGACTGCATTTTTCAAAACTCTTCAGCATACGTGTTTATTTTCCTAGTCTTCTTGAGATAATTCTGTCCATGGCAAATTATGATTAAGAATAATTCACTAGGCATAATATACTCATTAGGTCTGATAAATATTTGATTCTACTGAGTATTTAAGGATTGTGGTTTCTATCTGGGACAACACATGAGGGACCTTTAGAACAGTTGTAACAACTTAAATTCCTAGAAAGAGATAAGGCTGTAAGTGAATTGCTTTGTCATCACACTAGGACAGGCAAGCTGGATCTTCTCCACCAGTATAATTCTTCCAAGCATTGCCAGATCCAAGTGACATGGTAAGTATGGAGCAAATCACAGGACAGATAAATTAGTCCCTGGCCTTGGTTTTACTTTTTCTTTTTTTTTCAGTTTGCATTTTTTGAGAAACCTGAATTTTCCCTCCCACCGTACAAATGTTATTACACGGCCAAAATACACATAACCACTCTAACATATGAGGAGTTTACTCTAGCCATTTAATAGAAGAAGGTATGCTTGTTAGATCAAATATTCAGATTTCCATACGACTGGAGGTGAAACAAAGAGGGACCAATACAGTTGTAGAAAAGTTTCATGTGTTAGAGATGGTAGGATTTTTTTAGATCTCAAAAGTTCAGCAAGACTACTTGCAATTCAGGCAGAGAGAAAAAATAAAATATATGTTTACCAGTAACCTAAAGACACAGAGATGCACTTCTTAGGCTACTTAATATGATGATTGTAGCCAGCAGATACTTCAGGTGAACAACAGCAGGGCATGACTGTTTCACGATCAAAAGAATTATTTACTGCTGTAAGTACCTTGCTTTTCCAAGCAGGACATTCAAACATCGTTAAAGAACATAACAGTCATTTTTCAAAGGTTGCTGCGCCACAGGCCATATAGGAAAAGCATGTCATCCAGCTTCAAAATATGTGTATCACTACTGAAAATTAATCTTAAAATCACTCTTGAATTAACAAGTTGTAGTTCATTAATTTTTTACCTTGCAGAAAACTACATGAAATGTTTCACAACTCAACAGTGAATATATGTTCATTTCTCCCATCACCTCATTTTAGATTTTAGCCACAGTTAAAATAGGTACAGTGTTAATGTTTTTCTATCCATTTTTTTAAAGAAAATACAAGCCACAAAAATTTTGTGAAAGGAAAATAAACTGTTTCTTGAGAAGGTAGAATTGATTTAATTTTCTAAAAAATAAAATTGCAAGGTAGAGCATGAAAATAATAATGAATTCTTTCTCATGTTGCTGCTGCTCAGTCCCCATTAGTCTTCCACGTCTTTCAAACTATAAATATTTTAAATAAAGTGCTTAAGAGAAAGACAAATCTTTGTCGAGTATCTAAACTGCTTTTAGGTGGGAAGGAGCAATTTTGTGTGGTTTGATTCATTTTTTTCATGGAAGGCCTTATCTATTCATTGTATCTGTCTTTACTACTTAAATGATTTTTTCCTTATTCTTTTAGGTGAAAACATTACTGTCTTGAAGGTACTTATCTTAATTTCCAACCTATAGAACTAAAGTTAACTTCTGTGTTTTATAGATGCAGAACCAAACTGGAGATACTAATTGGCTTTCCAAGCTCACACAGACTTTGAATAGAATTGCTTAAGTCCAAGACTAATGCTATATTCACCAGAGGTGTTCTGAGCTTTATCAAAGCACTTAACAAAGACAGCTCTCCAGCTACAAGCTGCACAGTAGGAGAAAGGAAAAAGAAAAGCATGTCCAGGTTGGACAATGTGAAACTGATAAATTTGGTATTACCAAAAATTTGAAACTTTAAAGTCAATATTCTTTTATTAGACTTAAAGTACACCATGAGTTTGAAATCAATACAATGAGGAATGTATGTTGTGGTTCCTGTTGGACCAAACTACAAATATAAGCCTCATGAAACTTTAGCTGCTAAAATCTGTGTAAAGACCTAGGTTGTATGGAATAATTCGGAAGCCTGCAGTAATCCAACCTTGAAAGTACAGAGGAACAGATAGAGACAACAAAGGACTGTGACACATTGATCAGAGTGGCACTACAATGATTTCAGTTTTTATAACATAGATTTCATGAAAGAAATACGAAAATTTAAAAGAATGTGATGCTTTTAGAGTACAGTTTCATTTTGTTAAAAAAGAAAAGAAAAATGATCTTACAAAAGACTATTGCTTTTCCTCTGAAAAGAAACAAAAAGCTCAGATTAGCTACATAAAGATGAAACACACACAATCATGTAAGAAAGGGGCTTAAAGAAAACACAGCAATAGCAAATAGCCACTACTTTTGTACTGCTCGCCCACCAGTGCTCTGACAAGGCTAACAGCAGCAGCAGCAGTTTTAAACCTTCAACCTTCTTCCTTAAATATACTTATGATGCTGTATCCAAGGACAAGCAACTAATCAGGGGAGCAGATAGCTGTTATTTCCATTACTTTCATTTAAATTGTAGAAAACAATTCTATTTTGGATAAAGAAAAGTCTCAGCTGGAACTAAGAATGATTAAATCACAGTTCTAAACCTAGTGTTAGGTCATGACCTGACCGCTGCAGTGCAGGAATGACAAGAAGATCACAGGAGATCCCAAAGATGCAAATCATCCAAGAGCCTGAAAAATAGACTTTTTCTGCTACCTCTTCCACTACCTATCCTTGTCCTTTTGTTCCCAGTCATTGTGCATTACTAAATTAAGAGGTGTCTGAACTGGTTACTTCTTTAAACAGGGAATTTGTAAACCCTTTGCACAAATCTGCATACTTCATCTTCCCTTCCCTTACTTTCCACACCTTAATTATGTAGAGAGACATGCAAAATTGAAAAATACAGCTTGGAATTATTCATAAATGCAAAATATATCCGGAAAAGTAAATTCCTTGATCAATTTTTGTGTTTTTCTCATAGACACCTCATCTTCCTTTTTCTCACACACAGATGTTTTTTTACTACACACCCAATAAGACAAGGATAAACTGGATTCTACTATGGTTCTTTCATCATCAACAAAATAATCATTTGCATTCTAACTGCAGCATTATTCATGACCAATTAGAAAGAACACTAACAAATTTCAAAACCTCAATTAAATTTCAAGGCTCGCAATGTAAAGGGCATGGGGATGTGTGTGTGGAACCCACTTGAATTGCCCCTAAAAACCATGAGCAAATTTGATAGCAAAAAGACAGAAAGAACTCCCACAGGGCCATTTTATGAAGCACTTTACCCTATTCTTTTGTGCTGTCAGTTTCTGGAATAGAGAGAAACAAGCTTATTGTCCTCTACCAGAAATGCATAGCAGATCAAAGCTGAAATAAAGTTAACTTTTAATGGCAACTTCAAGAAATGTAATTGCAAGCTGTACACTCTTAGTAGGCATGACTTCTTATCAGATATTCCTCATGATATGCAACACACATCACATGTAGATTCAAATATATGCATGTATAAACATTTCTTTCTCTTTGAAGGGAGAAATGTCTAACCCATTTTCTCTCTGGGATTTCCATTGACTGATGTGATACCTTTAGCAGGGGCAAAACTGGTCAACCTGAAAGATCCCTGCTGAACTCAGTCAACAGGCTGAACATGACCTTGGCAGCTGTTTCTGCTTTCAAGGTCACTACAAGCCTTATAAACTGTTTTCCTTTCCATCCCTCATAGGATTAAACAGCAATACGGTCAAAAATAACTAACTTTAATATAAGTCTCAAGAGAAAGTAAAAAACCAATAAATACAACCAATGGGGAGATATAAGGTGCAGAAAAAGGTCCATTCAGGGTCAAATCCAAGGTCTATGGCTTCTATTCTGCTACAGTTGCTACACTTCTTGCTTAAGACAGACCGTTACATTGCACATTTAAAATCTCTACAACACCCCCTACCCACCTCTGTAAGAGGCAGAACATGCCTCTTACAGGATTAAATGAATCAGATGGGAAAAAGGCCTTATGTCTTTAATGTTCTGAACTAGAGATGTTCGGCCTGCAGCCTAGACTCTATGAATTAAAACTGGGAGAAAGAAAGGATTTATTCCTTCCATTGCAAGTTTAGAAACCCCAGCCTGATCATGATGGGAATGTGAATAGCTATAAATAAATGTGTTTTTTCACCAGTCTCTCAGGGCACAATAGAAGTTAAGAGCAAAAAGTAGAAACTGTTGATGCAAGTACACGTTTGTCCCTATCTAGGGTTAAGCACATTGGGAATTATTTTGTTATGTAGCAGTGACTGGCAAGGAGTCTCTGGAAATAGGTGAAGCAAAAGGTGCCACACTTTCACTTTCCCCACAGCGGAAAAAGAGTCACAGCGTGTGAGTAGACTGAAATTCAGGACTACCACAGAGAAGGGAATCCCTAGTAGCAATTTATGAGAGGTTTCTGCTTATTTTCACCACGTTTACATTTCAAGTAGAGTCAAGCTGCTGAGGAAACCTTTTCCAAGGATATACTTTTACCCTTGGATTTCAAAACTGTATATGTGCTCATGGAAGTAAACATGGACAGATGACTGTTTAGTGTGTAACATGATTTAAATATATCTAAGTGTTTCTCTACCAAACCTTTCTTCATACCTTCAGCTTATAGGATATGGAGCATGTTCCAAGATGCATGGGCATTTGGATACTCTTTGTTTTCTCTCCTGGCCCAGTCTCCTACGGAGAAATAAACGGAAGTGTCAAAAACCTTACAAAAGACCTGTTTTCTTCAAATTGCCGGATTAGTTTTGAAGGCTCAAATTTTCATTTTTCCTAACAGGCTGGAAATGCTGACTTTACAGTTGCTTTGAACTGCCAGAATGGCCCTAAGCAGTCGTAGAAAGGCTAAGAATCTGGACCAGAAAGCTTGGAATGGCTCCAAAAAATCATCCCAAATTTCCTATGCTATACCAGCTCATGTTGCCAAAGGAATAACATCCGTTGCTTTGGTGCTGTGCAGCGCAGCTGTGTGACTATTCAAAAGTGCATTTGAAAACTGCAAAATCAGCAGGCTTCATTTGCATGCAGTTCTGGGTTCTCAAATAGGTCCAATTTAGCAAACACCCCACAGGAATAGGAAACACTATGAACATATTGAGATAATTGAGAAAATTCAGGGAAAAAATGCAGGGAGTTATTATGTACACTAATCATTATTTCTCTCACTTACTCCAATTTGTTTCGCCTGCTTTTGTTTAACTGTTCCTTTTTTCTTATTATTTTTTTCCTCTCTCTATTAACCTATGAAATAATGGCTTATGAGATACAATTAAAAAAGAACTTGTCAAATTTATTTTAATACAAGAATTATGTATTGCTATTGTATTTTGGTGGCATTTGCAATTACACATTAGGATAAAGCCTATAAGGATTATGAATCTTCCTATTTTAAAATGATTGTCATCTGCTGTTAGTAAGAATTTTTTCCCTCTATAGAGGGTACTATGTAGCACATTTAGGTGCATAGAAAGGATTTCATGCCTCTGTCTGAAACATTGGGTTAGGTATTTATTTATTCATTTATTCATCAATTCATTCTATTTCAGTAATACTTCAGGAGTTCAATCAGGGGAACTAGCATGCAAGGCACCGAACAAATGAAATCCAAAAAGTCCTCGATCCAGAATATTTACAATTAATGATGCAAATGTAGAATTAAATATTCTCTTTCTATTCAGTGTCTAAACAGACAATTAACCTTTTCCCAGCATGGTAATTCTTGAGACTTGCCTCAGGTCAGTGAAGTAACAAAAAAGAAAAAGATGAAGTGCAATAATAAGATCAGCTTGCAAATTGATGGAATTCTTTTCACAGTTGCTTCTGAACTTTCCACGGTAACAATGAAAGAAATCTGGTCCCTACATAGGGACACCTACACAGAGGGTCACCCAGTACTTGATTATGTGCTTTACTCAGCATTTCATGTCACATAGTCAGAGTTCAAAAACATCAGTTCGGGCACCTGATACCAGTGCAGAAGACTGTGCGTTAGGTGGTCATGCAATATTATGTGACGCATACTCAAGCAATACCCACTCCTGTATGGAAAAGAGAGTTGTTCTACATACTTGCATATAAAAATGATCTTTAGATTCTCTTTGCATCCTATTTATATTCAGAACTGATCTGATTAGCTATGTCTTCTCACTCCTTGGGTGCACCCTATTTCCCTCTTCTGTTAGTTGGCATTGTGGCCCAAACCAACTCTGCATCTTCCCTGCAGGAGAGCCTCAGGGTTCCTGTTAGAAGGATGTCCACATAACTAATTTCTTCTGGCCTCTATTTGCATATGATGCTTTGAGAGGTTGACATGGAGACAGAATGAGGTGCTATTGTATGTGAAAGAAATTTCCTGAATTTCCTAAGCCCCTAGGAAACCCTGGAATAATTATAGTAGTCTTATTGTTGCAGCAATTTGCATTTAGGACAAAAAAAACCCACAAAAAATCTTCTCCTAGATTAGTTAAAAATTTGACCTCCTTATTTTTGCATAGCTATACCACAACATAGCTCAACATTCCCACATGTCTGTCCTCTCCATGTTTCCCCTGTCTTTGCATACTATTTTTCTTTAGATAATACTGACCTTAATCAGCCCTTCGTTTCATGTCTTTCCAAGATCTTAATTAAAAACTACTGTTCTACATGTTAATAGATGGCTCTAAAGCACGCAAAAAAAGTGCAACAGGTTAGCAACATGGAGATAATCAGTTAGGGGCTGGAGGGGAAGAAGAGATAGGAAAAAAACACGTTTCTCCTAGTCAGCAGAAAATCTTTTGGTTTCTCATGGTCTTTCTTTTAAAGCCTTACTCTCCAATATTTGTATACTATATAGAAAGCAGAAAAAAAGTAGAAAAAAGACACTCATTCATGCATAAAATGAAAACAAAGATAAAATCATTGCTGAGTACATGAGGGTTGTGGGGTTTTTTGTTTG
>VXAK01031289.1:0-10810 GCA_013399435.1 Arenaria interpres | reverse complement strand
CCATTCTATGATTCTACCTCTTTTACAAAGAAGCTCTTTGTAAGGTTTCTAGAAGAACAAGAAAAACAATTCAGTAATATACAACTGTTAAATAAGCCATAGTATCCCACCATGGCAATGCCCTTCTGGCACTAATGTGCACTTGCCAACATTTGAAATTCAGATGCAATATATTTAGTGTCCTTGCTGTACCTGCCTAGGGAGACCCTTCTGTCCGAGTTCTCAACAAAGATGAGATTTTATGAGCAGCAAAGAGAGGGAGCCAGTAGCCTCTGCCCTTCCTGGGCAAGCTACCACCCATCAGCAACATCATATTTTTGTGGAAGTGTGCCTGCCAATTCTACTGGTAAAGCACAAAAGAGAATACACAGCACAGAAACCTAGTGAGCGTCTGGGAGTACTAATTTATCACCATAATGATAGATTATAAACCTACGGGATTTACTGTAAGAATCAAAAACTGTTTATACAGATCTAGAAAGATCTGCCTACACAAAACCTGCAAACTGCACTCAGAGCCCTTTGATTCTGACTTTTTTTCATAACTGAAGGGGCTATCAATTTGTAACAGACGGAGAAACTCTAAATGAAGAAACTAGGAAGAAATTTTAAGTGTGCAGTAGCTCATCATCCTGTATCATGAAAAACCATTTCATATCTACATTCTCTGAAATATACGATATTAATTTCCAATTTACATGCTGATTTGTATAAAATGTAAAATGCAATATCCACTAAGAGTATTTATGTATCAACAAGGAAAAACATGAGGCAGTAACAACACAAACCCTTTCCCTTCAACATCCAAGAACTAAAGAAATGAGAGAGACTTTTCTGTACTTTAGCATAATCAGTTTAGGATTCTCAAGATTGTATTTCATGTACTCTACCTTCCTCTTTATTCTCGTATTCTTCTCCAGGGAGAAATAAGATGACAATAGTGCATGTATAGGCAGAGAGATATTTCATGTCCTTTAATTAAGACAACTCTGCTCTTCAAGTGAGCAAACTAATTCAGAAAAGTAATCACTATTTGTCTTTTAATATTGTTATCCTCTACTACAGGACACAATATACTGAAATGCAGATACCCTGATTTCTTATGTCTTCTAAGCAATTAAATCCCTAAGCACATTCAAACAATTTCCCTCAAGTACACTGAAAAGATATCAAATGTTAAATTACAGCCTTTCATCTTGCAAAAACATTTCAAAACCTTAGACTTAGGTTGCATTCACCCATATCTAAAGAACCATTTAAAAAAAAAAAATACAATCTGTAAGTCTTTTCACAATTCCCACTTGGTCAGCTTCACTAAATGAACCACCCCCCCCCAAAACCTCACCGCAGAAACTCAACCCGGGATGCTTCTCTGCAGAACTGCAGGCAACTGAAAATTATTCCTCTGCTCCCTCTGCACTGATAGCATTAAACAAATTCTCTCTGTTACGGGGCAAGGATGAAAACAAAAGCCTTAATCATTTAAAACTATTATTTCTTGTTCATAATAAAATGAATTTTGCATTTTAGATCAGTGAAAATGTAATGACCACACCTGTTTCCATATATACAAATACAAGCCTCCGTTTTGATCTAATATATTTCACAGTCATTTAAATGAGAATGAACCCCTGCCTCGTTTCTCTTTACTTTTACACTAATACAAATACAGCTAAAGAGACAAACAGGAGACACAAGTGCTTCAGTCACAGCATTGGCTTGCTGCATAATGGCAACATGTCTTCCTCTCCACTTCTTAACCTTAGGGGCAGTAATTTTTTTTTAATTTTTTTTTTAATATTCTGCAAAATTAATTTAAAGCTTTTGATTAAAGAGGGTTGACTAAAAGTTACACTCATGAGCAATGGTCCACTTGTAGGAACATATTCTGAGAATGAAGTATGCATATTATGCTTTGAATTAATAAGAGCTTTCTTACTGCGAGTCCTTGATTTTTCAATAGTGATAATAAATCTACTGATTTCCAGTTTCATTTAGTAATTTAAGAACACAACTGAATTCAGTGATAACTGGCAGACTCCAATAGGATGGGGTAGTTGCTAAGTTAGGAATAGCAGAATGTACTGTAAACTGTCCTAGAAAGAAACTGGGTGGGAAGAATAACTTCTTTTCCCCCCAACAAGACCTTGTAAGTTGATTCCCACAACAACGAACCTTATTTACTCTCCTTTTCAACTTAGACATGGCCTTTTCAAAAGGCTCCAAAACAACACAGACTCCAGCGTCACCTAGCCTCATGCCACTTTCTTAGTACAGATGGCTAGAATATTACTGAGATGTGGGAGTACCTGGGAGAGATAAGAGTATGGATGAAAGCCAGCTGGCTTGAACTTAACCCAAGCAAGATAAAGATGATTATGGTGAGAAGTGGGAAATTGTCAGTGGAGCAAATGCAGGATGTGATTTTTCTTCATAAAATGACTTACGAGTGAGCAGAATGAATTTTTATACACTTTACAGATGATTTAAACCGTTCAGCTGCTGTTAAGCTTCAATTACATCGCAGTGAAAGATATCAGTCTGAGGCATGGGGTATAAAAAAACCTCCCTTTCTTCAAATTAAAGGTGTGTGGAGATTACCAAACTTAAGACCATCTATACTTGGGACTGAATTCATGCCAGCTAACTGTAGATTAAGACGACAGTTAATTCAGAAAACTCAGTGCCCCAAACTCCTTAAATAATCAATGAAAAGAGCGCCCCTCTCTCCCCTCTCTGTCTCGCTTAGCTGACTATACAAGAATGCTGATGTCCTGGGTTTTAAAAGTTGGTGAAATAAATAAGGACTAATAACTGGACTAATAGTTTAGGAGCTCATCAATTTAAAAGCAAGGAAAGGAAGGCTGGGTATACTGCTTTACTGCAAGATTACCATGAATATATTATAACTATGGATATCGCTATAAATAATGGTATAAAACTCAATTCTGTAACACTACATTTTGTTTTGTAGCGGAATGAACTCAAGCTGAGAGAGGTAAAGAGAAGGCCTATTTGATGCCCGGAAAATGTAGGTTCTACCTTAAGAGAAAAATCAAAGACCTTATTGTGTTTAGCCTATGATAATTAAAACTCAGGGCTATGACTGCATTTATAAACACAACCATGAGCAAGAATACTAAAAAAAACCCAAACCTTATGAAAATTAAGGGACAACAGATCAGTGTAAAGGGCCTATAAGTAAATTTAGTCAAGAAATTAGAAAAAGTCCATCCAAGTCCTCAGGTTATTCAACAGCTTCTGCAGAGGAACAGCAGGGACAAAACACTAATTATTTTAATATGGAGCACACATTGCTTATGAAGCAAAGAAAAAGATTGTTTTACCCTGGAGGTCCGTTTCAGTTCCTCGTTCTTTTCTCATTATGATCCTGCTTATGAAGCACGGACTCGAGCCCAGGGTCAGTGGGGAGCTGCTGAATGTCCTTTAGTGCCACAACCAGCAGAGCAATCGCCCTCACTGTATGGGGCACAGAAAAGCCTAAATGATCTATTTTTCTTACTCTCTTAAATGATCAGTACAAATTAACGTCTTACTCCATTATCATGATCAGTACAAATAAATGTCTTGCTCCATTATCTGAAAGCAGATCACAAAACAAGAACCCTACTGGAATTTAAAGCACTATGGAAATGAATTTGACAGCTCAGTGATAGTGCTAGTCCTCCATAATGATTGCGTAATACTAAAAAAGATTGACCAACGTTTTGGTTACCTTAAAACATTCCTGGTTTGATCCAACAATTAAATCAATCTTTGTGTGATACTGTTTTTGTGAATATAAGCTCCGATAACATACATAAAAACCACATTAAGGACCTAAAGATTAAAAGCTGAAAGGTCTGCAACCCTCATTAAAGTTTTCATAACACTGGACCAAGCCTAAATTACAAAGGTTTCCTGAATTACTTCTCTAACTGTGAAATATTGCCACTATTAGTGTTAGAAAATGCTTCTTACACTAAGGACTGAAGAGGACTTGATCTTCCAGCTCTTTCAAAAGGTAACTGTTTTTACTGGGAAATGACAACTTTCAATTATCACACTGCACGGAGCCAAATCCACTTCGTCTGAGAAATTTCAGGTTTAAAAAAAAAATTAAAAGGAAGAGAAGAAACAAAGTGCATAAAGTAGGAAAATAATCAGAAAATAAATAAAAAAAATAACAGTGTGTTTATGGACCAGAGACAGAGGTTGTCATATACCTCCGCAAGGTCCGAAAAGAGCGCTTGGCTTGTGCTACGTCTCAAAGTATCCCAATAGCTTCTGGGGACAACGTCCTCGCCTTCTGTTTTAAGAACCTGCAGAAGTTTCAAGCACAATTGTTTGAAAACCAAAGAACAATAAAACAACCACTTACAGACTTTAAAATCTTTTCCGACTAATCTTCAAAGCATAGCTTGATTCTTTTGCTTCTACACAGAGAAATTTCTACCCAGTTACATGATACCTTGTAAATGAAAGGAACACTCGTTTATTACAGCTATTTGCTTATTACTCATAACTTGGCTGTGCCAAAAGTATCACCAGACTCCACTTTCCCAAACAAAATAAATCAGAGAAAGTGTAAAGTTAAAATACTAACTAAAAATACATGTGAAAACGTCCATCTAAACTCAGTATTTTGCTGTTGTTTTTTCTAACAATTCTGTATTGCCAAAATTAATTTATTAATTATTAATTTATATACTCATGAAATTTGTTTACTCATTGGTCAAAACATAAACATCACCATACAAATAGTTATATAACATTAATTTCATCCAATAATCAAGTCAACATCCTTGCTTCAATAAAGAAATGCAAAAAACAAGCCTAGTAAGTCCAACTTCAACTGTAACATGCTCATCAAGAAAAGACTATGCACATCTGATCATCAAACTTACCTTGTTTAAACAGAAAATAAATTTAATCTCTCCACAGAAAGTACGCTTGCATTTTGCTCTGTAATTTTTAATTTTTGGAAGCCTGAAAAATCCTCCCTTATTAAAACAGGCCTTCCTTTTTCTTGCAGTTTGAGAAGATCTATGCAATACATTTTATTTCCCCCCCCCCCCCCCAATAACCTAGGGGAGGTGATCCTAAAGACAGCAGAAGGTTATTTGAACTTAGTTAGGGTTGTTGCAATTGAATGAATTTTTCCTCTTTATCTATGCTAGGCCTCCTACTTTCCCAGCTCTCCACTCACATCCATCTGGGCAGGCAAGACAAAGCCAGAATGAATTTAATCTTATAACTACAAATGAAAACCCTTTTTTTTTTTTTGACTCAGCACATGCTGTTCTCTTAGAAGATTTATGCTGCTGTGCGATGTGTAAAACCACATTGTTATCATAAAGAATATTGTACAGAGTCGAAGGCTTATTGTCTCTATGTATTCTACACTATGCCAACACATTATCTGCACTGCTTCTAAAAGTTCTATCATGTACTTCCTCCACTGACCAATTCAACTCAGCTCTTCCTGTCATCAAAGAAACATGATAAACTACCAGGAATTATATCCATGCTTAATGTATGTTATACTTTTGTTTCCTTTTTGGAAAATTCTGGTTTTATCTTTCTCTCATTATGGAGTAAAAGTTCCTATGTGGTGGCCACATCATATATGAACTCCATTCGGTGCTAAATTGCTAAAATCAAATAAATATATTTACTTCAGTGTGTACAGGATTAAGTAGCAGTTTCTCTCCTACACATAAGTTTACTACATCATATGAATAAGCACCTCATTCTTTTATGCAATTCTGTAATTATCTATATTAAGTATGCACTGAATTAGTTTTCTTACTGGAGATTTACTTTAGCCAATGGAATTAGTACTTCAGGGCATGCACATTTTATTTTCCTTACATGCATCTCACCATAATTATCATGTTCCGGTTGGCATTCAGCTAGTGAATGCACTCATGCAACACATGCTGAAGTAGTCTTAACACACACCTGCAGTATGCACCAGAACATGATCTGAAAGAATTCACCTATGCAAATGCAAATACAAAAATATGTAACCTCTTTAAAATGTCCCTGTATGCACTCTATGGCTTACAGACCTCGATACTTCTCAAAAAGTTACAACTGCTTTGAAGAATGAAGTGAGGAGAAGGGCCCAAGACAGCACTTCAGACTATCCCAGATATTTTAGGGCTATGTCTCCTTGGTCTTGAGTAGCTTCAACTCCCCAGGACATCAAGGGAAGCTGAAAAGGCTGCTACACTTCTTGTTTCAGTAGGAGAAATAGAAACTCAAATTATCAATTTTCTGGGTTGGGGGATCTGTCAGATACTGTGAATTCCTATACACCTGAGTCTCCTTTGCGTGGAGATCTCCATTCAGGTAACGGAAGGGTGGAAAAGGATGGTGCACACCTGGGCATCATCTTGATAAAGTGTTTGGACCTGGCTGGAGTCTAGAAGGAGACTTTCACTAAAGTTGAAAATTGTAGGAGTAGGAAAACCTAACTAGTTTGGTTTCAGTCTAAAACAGGAAGCAGCACAGGAATGTGGCAACCACGGCACAGCATCTTGCGCTGCAGTAAAGCCTGATCTAAAATCCATGGAATCATAAGGCCTCACATTTCCTACCCCGTTATTCTCACAACACTGCAGCACCTACTGCACCTTTTCATTCAGCAGCCCTCCTTCCTGCATGTTGCCCAAACTGCATGTGCTAACTTCACCAGAAAAAAAATCCCTGCATTCCTGTGAATGATTTGATAAAGAAACAGACTTTAAAACTGGAATTTCACCAGTCATCTAATTCTGTAGGCTCCCTCCCCTCACTTTGAATATCACAATAATCACCCCAAAGCAAGTTTAATTCTTCTATTTTAATATCAAATAAATCTTTTTTACAAGTTTAACTTTTGCTGTCATCCAAAATTTTATCAGGTCACCTTAGACATTAAAAAAAAAAAACCAGAAGGTCTCTCTCTTGCTGATTCTCTCTCCCACTCCTCAAAAATTATTCTAAATAAGTTTACTGTCACTTACATAATACAGGGACAATTTTCTGTAAAATCCTATCCTAGTTCTTATTCATTTGTTCTTTAAGTGAAGCACAAAAACATAAAAGCTCTCTTCCAGTTTCTTTTTTTTTGGGGGTGGGTTGGTAGGGCAACAGGAAAGTGAAGTATTCGTTTAACTAATTATTACTTCACTTTATACACAAGGAGACAAGACACATCTGGATCAAAAAACTCATGCAGGATGACAACTCACACACATTAATTAAGAACAAGTCTATAATTTCCTAAGATGTAGTTTGTCCTTTCCCTTAAAAATATTGTTTCCTTCATTTTATATGAACAGAGGAAGCAACCTTCCCTCCTGGTAGGCTCTCCTGTTTCAGAATGCGTGCAACAAGCATGCATAACCTTTTATGCAAGTGAAGATTCATCACATTTTTACTGATTAGCAGAAGTAATTTACTTGAGGAAAAAGACGAATATCGTAAATTTTCTTATAGCATATCATTTCACTTCACTGGTGAAGACTGCATAAATTGAAAATAGTTAGAGTACATACACTGTTAGTAGAAGTATGATATCCATAAAGTTGAAGACGCTGACATACAGCAAAAACGGGTCAAACCAAGTATCACATGTCAGAATGAAGCCAAAAGAAGGGGAAGAAAAAAAAAAAACACAACAGAATAGGTTAAGACAAGCAAATCTTTCTTTTATATATTATTAAATTTGTTTGTTTTTAAGATGACAGTGAAGAAAAAAATGGTTTATCTCAAATTTTCAAAAGAGAAGTACAGAGTTACAAAGATTACTTTTAGGAGAAATGTTCTATTTTGCAATCTTTACTTTTTCTAAAATGTCTTCCTTTGGGTGCAAGTTTCCTTTGTTCAGAATAAATGGCATGTGAGAGATTCAATGACTGATCTACAGTTTTGAAAAGCTGAGGATAAGTCTCTCTGAGTGGGAAGAAACGATCCCTTTTTATACTCAGAGAAGGTTTAAAAAGTATTAATTCTTGAAATTCAAACTTTCTATGGTTTCAGGTACAAAGATCTGAGATCAAGCATCTACGGTCCCAAAAGGATAATAGGCACTATAAGAAGTTTTGCGTATGTCAAAACGTTTCTTATTATAAGGAATTTTTGCCATAAATATAGAAATTGCAAATGAATACAGGTTTTGATTTTTTTTCTGCTGTGGGCTTCACAGAGACTTGTCCCTGATTTTTACTTGTCCAATAGTAAAGTAAGTTCCTGCTACTGTTGCCATCCTCCAGACCAACCACCACAGACTTCTCTGTTTCTGACTTACCTTCCTTAGGCACAAAAGAAATGCAAATTTGACATTATGTAAGAATGAGTACTTAATATTCCACAAAATTCTATTCAGATAATATAAACACCTGAAACCATTTTGCATTGGTCATAAGCAGTATTTAATGAAAAAAAAATTAAATTTTAATAAAAAAACCTTAAATATAAAACCTAAGTTCACTTATAACATTTCATCAGCTGTTTCAAAACTACTATTTTAATACCAAGCATCAGGATCAGTATGTCTACATGAAGATCTTGAATTAGTTATAAGAGCAGGAATACAGTTTGGTCCTGTCACTAAGATCTCTTATAGACAGTAACATTGGGTCATCAAGATTCACTTTTTCCTAGATTTATAGGCTTCAAATGGAATCGATGCTACTGTCATAATATTCAATACAGTATTTAAACACTAATTTTTCCTTTCTATAGACCACTTTTTTTTCCAATAACTGCATTGAGACTAAATATTGCTTTTTTCCATCTATAAAGTTATGCCCATTCTTTTATTGATATGAATTTACTGTTTTTAAAAAAATTGAAAGTGATTAGTGAAATATATACATACACAATTTTGTCCTACATCAAAGAAAACAAACCAACTACCAGGTGCAATTACTATTCTAATTTTACTTACCAGCATTGCACGTTTTTCTTCATCTCCTTTTCTTTCTCTCTTCTCATTTTTTTTCCTGAAAATCTCTTGTAGCTAACAAACAAAAACAGACCATTTTTTTCTTAGTTTTCAGACTATTTCACATGCATAACAATCATTCATAGTGAGGAACTGCAAACAGTACTAAAATATCAATGTATCAATACTTTACTGTTCATATTAATGCCTTCATCTGTCTCCTGTGACCTAAACATCACACAGAAAGGAAATAGGAAATATTTTTTCCACAAAGTAAGGCTAATAATTCTACTTGGGAGCACAATATTACGAACATCCTATTTAGCTTTACATTTTAGGTGATCCAGCCTATACAAAAAGGGGGAGTTCCAGCCTTTTTCACCACCTCTAGGCACATCCTTTCTTGTTAGGTTCTAATTAGTATCTATGTGGCTACAGAGTCAGCTGGATCAATCTTTTATTCATATTGTGAATTTCCAACCAGATCAGTTCTTCGTCCTGCTGGCACAAGGGAGGGGTGGAAACACCTGGTGGGGGTGAAACATTCCCCTTCAGCAGCAACAAACTACTAGTCAAGAGTAATTTATCAAGTACCCCTTTTTTTTTTTTTTTCAAGTCTGTTCAAAGAATACCTTCAGGTCTTGTAAAATACCCCTTTCACAACTTTCTCTACATTAAGAGCTTTAAACACGACTTCTGAGAAAACCTCAAATACAAGATTTAAAACATACAGATTCTTGAGCATATCTCTTTTTTGATATTATAAAGTCTTCAGAATAAAAACCAATCTATACTTAATCTTTGTTTGTAAGTATCTGTTTATTTAGACATTTTGATTTATAGCAGTACTTACTAATATTCCCAAACCACTGGAAAAAAGTGTCACAGTGCTTACACTTCACAGCAAGAGAGAGCGGTATTAACCATGATGCCATCTCTATCTCTGCCAGTGAGCTTCAGCCTTTCAAAGATTGCCCCTGAAAATATTGTATGCCACTCGTAGCATCTGCTAATCTCAAAATGGGCTGGAAAAAGAATAAATGCTGTGGCTGAAAAATTTGTTTTATCTAGAATATGGTATTTTTGGAACCAAACATCATGGCATACAGACACAACTGTGGCAGTCGTTTCAAAGACCTGCTGCTACCCACCAGAAGTCTGATAAAAACCTGATGCTGTAAATGCCACGTACACAGAGCTCCCCTGGGATCGGAATGTGAAAGATAAAGTGTGTGTGATAAGTTTTGCAAGCCAATTTTCCAAATTTAATTCCAGAGCACCATATTTCGGAGAAGGCAGATGACTATGACAAAGGCATCCACAAGCTCTAGTGCAGGGGTCTGACAACACTGAAATAAACCAATACAGCGTCTAGGGATTAAATAGCGAATGCATTTATAAATAATGTTTTATGAATTTCCAAAACTGACTACTGTGTTCTGGAATTGCCTATAAGGCAAATACAGACCAGAATACTGTGTGTGTCACTGTATCTACTTTTGAGAATGGGATCAATTTATGGTTTTCTTTTCTAGGTATGTTTTTTTCTAATTTTTCGCAAACCTACAGGCACAAATTACTGTAACCTTTGCTGACGAGGAAGGAGATTTAGCTGGATGGCCTAGAGTATTACAGAGTCTGCAACCCAAAACTGTGGAAAGAAGAAAGGCGAATGAAGAGAGAGAAGTCGAAAGAAAATACCTTGTGAAAAGTGAAGTGACAGGCCATCAAGCAGAAGAGTGGCAGGAATTGAAAAACCAAAAAAAGATCCGTAAAAAGCAATGCATCCTTGGATGTATTTCCCCTGCTGCAGCAGCAAAGGGAGTAGGATTCTGTTGCATTTATCATTAAATATACATACCACTAAGAATT
>VXAK01031185.1:0-11719 GCA_013399435.1 Arenaria interpres | reverse complement strand
GGCCAACATTTAGTTATATGAAGCTGTTTGGAATGTTTTCATGGAATGCTGAAACATTTATTTGAAAATATATTTGTTGTATCTTAAGTCTTTAGGATCATTTATTTTTTAACTAATTGGTTTTGATATGTGAGCATTGCAGTTATATTAAATGCATGTACTCATGAAGTACCCAAAGACCCCTGTCAAGATAAAATTCCTGTCCAATGCTAGCTTGGCATTCAGTACCTTTTATACAACTACTGTCACTATAAGCAGGAAAAAACCCAGAAAATACAGGACAGTAGTCTAATCACTAGAGCACAGGTCAGAAAGTAAAGATTAGTATTTGTGTTTCTTACAAAAATATGAATCTGGCAACTGCCACTTTCTCAGAAGTCTTTACCCATATTGTTTTTCATATACATGTATACTTTTCACTTCTTTTTGAAAGTGCACATAGTAGCTCTCTCTCAGTATATCAATGTATCAGCTCATGAGCTGGATTTGATTAAGAATTTGGAGAAAATACAGACGATTTCATCTGTTACTCGTATGTTCCAGATTCTTGTAGTATAGCATTTTTCTTAACCTCTGCCAAAGTCCAGTTGTGTTGGCAAAGGTGGAAGTCCTAATGCAAACAGGCAAATACAATTTTAAGTACTGCAATGACTATTGCTATACTGGCAGGTTTATATCAGAAAGTGGTCAAAATGCCAATGGTCCACACACAAAAATACAACCAGAGGTTCTGCTATCTATTCTATCTGGAAGTAGCATGCACAGTCTCTTCAAAAACTGCACTATTAACTTAGCTCACTGACATGCTTTAAGTCACTTCAAATCACTTGAGTAAACTAATGAGTTGCAGAGATTTTGCAGATGTGCAAATTATGGAAAAAATAAGACTTTATTTGCACCAGGGGTATCAGATGCAAGCAATCAGTTGTAAGTGCATCTGTGCTGAACTGCTGCCACTTTCCACAAAAGCAAAGCACTTATTTGCAAACTCTCAGTTCCTCTTGTCTGCAAATAAAAGTACTTTTTCAAATCTTTTTTTTCTCTATATCATATGTGATTCTTCCTCCCTGTGTCACTCTTAACCAGCAATACTTTCTTATAAAAACATCCTATTCCCACCACCGGAGGATTGTTCTTTGCAAAACATATAACGGTGTTTTATTTAGTCTAGTTTAAGATTTCTGTATCAAACTGCACATATCTATTGCATTTCTTTGTAAATTCCTTTATTGCCAAATGCTTCCCAATGTTGACTTTTTGCTTCCTGAGAGTTAGCGTCCATGTTTTGCTCAATAATTTGTTACCAATACACTTTACCTCTTAGAATATTTTTCAAAAGTACTAATGAAATCAATAGGTTTAAAAAAGCAAATGAATTCCTCTTTTTAACATAATTAAATTGGAAACTCCCTATGAGAGGTTCCTGTGGAACTCGGTAATAAACACGGTTTCAAAATAAACAAAATGGAAAATATGTTCACCTGTGTACCTGTACTAACTATAATGATGCAGATGTAGCTTTTAAGTAAAACTTTGCATTCTGGAAGCTAAGCCAGTATACTAGGGTAAGGATGATTCCATACTTGCTCTGACAGCCAAGTTTTCCATAACTAGTCAAACAGTCTAGCCTAGTTCATCACCAGAAATGGGAAACACAGCTAATGACCTTTGCTCTCATCTAAGTCAACCAATCTTCTGTTTACACTGTTTCAACGTGCAAAACAGCAAATGTGGGTTGAATTTGCCTCTCACTGTGTCAGTTTATGAGCGTTGGTTTTGAAGAACTAAAAATCTATTCCACATAGTTTGTAGTACTGAAAATACACCCTTTGTGTCCTGGTATGCCATTACAATCTCCAAGATTCCACATATCTCAAATAACGTTTTTTAATTATTTATTACCATTTTCATTTCTGTGCTAACATTTTCTCTAAAAATAAAAAAAAGTCCCTTAACAAAAAAATACATCCCCCACTGACCTTGCCATGCATAATCTTTTTATAAAAAGCCCAGTAGTTTGTGGGGGACTCACTTTCAGTTTCCCTCTTTGCCCATTAAAATAAAATCCTGATTTCTCAGCTCTTACGCAGGTGTTCTTACTACTACTCTGTAGTCTACACTGGTATAAAGACCTGCTACAGGTGCAAATCTCCTTCACAGCAAAGACCTTCAGATTCAGTGGACCAAAGAGAGCAAAGAATGGGTAGCAGAGTAACTTGAGAATATGTTCCATCCTGGAATCTTCTTCTAGCTGAAATAATGTGTAATTCCTTTCTTCATAATAATACAGCTCAAAGTGAAAACAGTAAATAATTATTGCATTGCAAGCTATCCAACAGTGTGGCAATCAGGGTGGCAAGGAGGGAAAGGTGTGTTTGACTCCCTCCAGGCCCTGGAGATGATGTCCATAGCTCTTATATCCTGGGTGACTGCCCTACCTTGGCTATGTACTCAGTGATGGGGTTTATGATTGTAACAGGTATTAGGAATTCCTTCATTTTTGTGAAGCTAGTCTTTAATTCCTTCACTTTAACAAGTATGTGGTGGTAAAAAGGGTTGAGGAAAAATGTCTTGTTCAAAAAGAATATAAAATCACAGAATGTTCATTCCTAGTGTATTTATCTTTGGTGAACAGATTTACAAGTAATTTTTGATGTAATTCTGTTAAAAGTGCCAAAGAAATAGGTTTTTCTAGAGGGAAAGTGGCATTTTCAAACGACTGTATATTTTACACTGTTCTCCTTCTCTTCAACAAGCCACATCCAATGTTTGCAATATCCTTGACTGACTCTTTCCTTCTCTTGTATCCTGATCTCAAAATCTTCCTGCCTTTCACTGTGAATCCTGCAACACCACGGTCTTTTTCCTTCCAAAATCACTTCTCCAAACAGCAACCTGAACACGTTGTTTTTATGATATTGACAAAATAGAACAGTTAAATGTAGCTCTCCTGTTTTCATACATTTCTGGAAAAAGCTAGAAGTTACAATTCTGTTTTTTGGTCTTTCATTTCCCTGTCTGTTCCATCATTTCCAACAACAACAAAAAAAAAAACCAATACGGAAAACCAAAATGAAGCAAAATTAAGTCCTATTTCACACAAACTATCATGAATCAATTTCATATTGATTTTCAGTTGGTTTGCTTAGATTGTTTACCACAGCAACAACTTGAAAGGCATAAAGTCTTTGAGTATAAATACGGGAACTGACAACAGTAAAATTTTTCCATAGCTAATACCATTTAGAAGGAGATTCTGACTTCTACAAGTCAGTATTTCCAGTTCTTTCTATGGCACTGTGTCACAATTGCTCCTTGGTCACCATTTTTAACTAATTAGCTACATCAGTGGTATAAATCTGTAAAATGATGGAACTGTCAGCTTTTTTCCCAGTATGGGATCTATTTCTTATAAATATAGAACATGGGATTTGAACACAAAACCTATTTTAAAAGCACTCCAACTATGTCAGAGGAATACATCATTAAAGTACCATTTGTTCTTCTTATCCCTGATTGTTGTATTCTTCTACCAATATAAGAAGCATTATATTTATATTTCAGTCATCCCATCATTCTGATTTTAGTGAAAGTAATACAGCAGATTGCCATGATAAGTTTTTTCATATATATTTTCCTTTTATTCTTTGGCTTGTACTACAAATGAACTGCTGGGACAGGGTTACTCACTCACTCAAAGAGTTATAAAAACAGAAAAAACAGAAACATTAATAGCAGGAAAAGGCAATGTGCAAAAAAATATATATTGCTGCCTGATGATTGAAACACCCAATGGACAAAAAACTGCTAAAAATCCAAAAAGAGGGGATTAATTTCAGTAACTAGATTCTAAAGTGTGGACATCCAGCAAAACGAATAGTGTACACTCCCTACTTGGGCACAACAGAAAAACAGGCACTTTAAGACGCAATTTGAATAGATGTCTAGATTTTAGTTCCTTAATAGCCTACTGCACATTTATAGTAACTGGCCAAAACATGGATGTCCACATTGTAAATGCCTACAGCTTGGTGCAACAAATCCCACATAAAATATTGTCTTTGAGGATAAGGGAAGATGGTAACATAACAATTGGACAAGAATAGGGTAATATTCTTCTGGATCCCAATGCCTGCATGAAACTCTTTATGCATTTTAACTACAAAAGATTCCAGGTTGTTGAAACGTGCTCAGTTGTTAATTGATATTAAGCAACAGCCACTTGTGAAAATGCAGGAGTTGTGACTAGGTATAACCATGAAACCTCTAAAGTGCAGCCATACATCATGACACATAATGGCAGACCTTAACACACAAATGACATTTGTTAAATATTTCCATTTGGTAGTTTCTAAAGAACCGTCTCTTACTGGTAGACCATCAGCTCTGTGGAACAGATACACAACTTAAGGAGATTGACAACATCAAATCTAAATCTAGTTTTAGCAGATAACAGTTTGACTACAAATACTTATATTTTATATACTTTTGTCATATAATTTATAAGTATTTGAATACTTTTTAAAAGTATTCTTTATCTATAATATTATATGTCTTATTTTTATATATAATACTTTCTGTAACAGTTAAAAATAAATAATACGAAATAAGCATTTTATATACTTATTATGTGGGGTTTTTTGTGCTACAGAAATATACTAGCTCCTTTGGTGATATGGGTGAGGTTCATATCACCACATGCAGACAGTGTACATCCTCACCTGACACTCCTTTCTAATCACTGCTGAGAAGCAGTCACTGTGAGAGTACAGTTACTTTCACCCCAAGACATCTAAAAAAAGTCAGTAAGTTACTTCCTAGGATTTCCTGTTTCTGCCCATTCACTGTGGGGTTCAGACGAGCACCTCGGGCTGCTCACGTTGTGCACAACTAAAGTTAGAAGAGAGAAGTATCCAGCAAGGCTCAGCACTCGGTCCCTGCTGCTCTTTAAAGCATGCAGTTTTACACTACCAGAAATAGTTCCTATTCCAACTGAAAAGATGATTAATGTAATATTCAATACTGTTTTCTAAAATGCTACATAAAGTTAAGCCAAAAATTTTAGCAATTCACATTCCTGCCGCTGATTATGTTCTAAGCCACACAGGTCTATCAGGAGACCAGTAACAAGCCACAATGAGAGCAGCAGGAAGCCCAGCATTAGCACAATAGCCAAAGTATCAGCACAAACACAGTCAGCTCACTCAGTTGTGCCTGATGTGAATCAATTCATCAAATCAATGTTAGCCATATGGCTGAACAACAAATACCTTTGAAGTAAGAAATATGATGAAGATATAAAATTATGTATTAGTACAGATTTTCTTCTTTCCCTTCTCATGATGCAAAATCTTTGCTCTCACAACAGTAGTATTTCCCACTTGAATTCTAGGACCCCCAGTGAAGTAACTTTGTAGATTTGAATTTGGAAGTACACTTGGCTTACTGTACATTAACACTTTTTGGTCATGTGCAAAATAGAAGAGATTTAATAATATTAAATGTTATATTAGCTGAAAAGCATTTTCATCTCTCTACTTGCGATATGTATGCTTTGTGTGTTTGTATGTTTTCTACTTCACAAAACTTTCATTACTATCAGAATCACAGTACACGCTGTACCCAATTCTGATCCCAGATTTCCAGCCTGGAAAAATGGATTAAAAATCGGAAATCCCTGCAGAATCAGGAGAAAAAGGACATTTTTAAATCTCTTTCATTGGTTTCACAGCCAAAAAGGTCTCTATAGTACTGCATTTCACTTTTTTTTTCAAAGAGGATTTTCTATTAGTGATTGGAATTTTTATAAATATTTGGCATGCTGTGCCATTTTACATTCTTAAACTACAGAAAACCACAACTGGTTAGTCCAGCAATTTTCCTGATGCATAGTATTTCACTGCTTACACAGTGAATCACACTGTCATCACAAAACTGCTGATACATAACTCCAGTCAGATAAAGTTTATCAGAAAGTTTAGCTGAAGTCATGGTCAGCCTTCTTACTGTGTAGATGTAGCTCATCTTTAACTCCTCTACAAGAACCTCTCTACATACAGATGGCAAAAACTCTTATGGAAACCCTACTTTCTGTCAGGTCGAGTTTGCCAAATTCAGGTCTCCAAAGAAAAATTCACGCTTTGGCAGTTAATTGTTAGCTAATCAACATGGCTGAGCTCGTACCTTGACGCGCTGATAGTCTGAGCTTGAAGCACAGATTAAAACTAGACAAATCTTCTATATAATAATTGAAGCAATTTTGTAATAGGGTCCCAGGTATTTAAACAAACCAAGACTTAGTTTCCCACCCATCTGCTGTAGTATCAACGTATTTATATTGGCCTCAAACTCTACAGGTTTGGACAACTGCTTTTCATTAGATGTCAATAATATAAACAAAGTGTAAAGGAAGGCAAAAGTGTTATATAAATATAGAACAAAAATTAGATGTGCAACTTTATATAGGAAACATAGCATCTGAAATTTTTTTTAGTATGTAGGTAATTGTAATTTTTCAGTAGGAAAACGACCGCAAAGAAGACGCTTTCAACAAAAAGGCAAGAATGCAGGCCATCAAGAAACCACGTGTTAGGAAGTTTGTAACTCCAAAATCCCCAAATTCTACACACTGGGTTCCTATTCAGGACAGAAACTTTACCATGGTGTTACACAAGCATTGTGATTGTGGTTTCCCTGCATGGTTTTGCATGAAGGTATCTTTATAGGACATCATTAATGACCATTTGGCAATTTAGTGCTAAAAAAGTAAGAGTTCATTTCTTAATCTTCATTCTCCTAAAGCCCCATTAGAAATATTATACCTAATTTTTGTTACCGTGAACTCGATACATTATAAACACTTAAAAAATGCTGATCATCAACAGCAAATTACTTTGAAAATATAGTAATTCTACATGCTAGAAAGCATTTAAAATATTATTTCTGAAATTGTTTTGATTAATAAATCCAAACTGCCCATCAGTCTCAGCTCACTGACAAGAACTGCACTACCCCATCCACACACTGAATCCCCTTTCATCTTTTTAAATTTCTTAACTGAATATAAATCACAGTAACTTTTGTTATTACACCCAAAGGAGATCTTTAAGGCATTTTTTAAAAGCCTCATAATCTGTTTGCACAATAAGTGAATCAAAGGACCAGTAAATCATTTCTTTGTAGGAGACAAACAGAAAATGTCCAACCTCTGAATGCAAATAAATGTTCCAAAAATAAATAAATAAATAAATCAGTATTTTCATCCCTTAGCTACATTTTCTCCTCCCCACTTCCAGCACTAACTTTTTTCAAATCTGCTATAATAAACTTCCCCCAAACAGGGGCTTGAATTTTTCGTTAACCTGCTTCAGGAGCCTGCTTATAGTAAAATACACTTATTGTATCAACACCACCTTTATGTGTATAAGCACATACGGGGAAAGAGAAGAAGAAGAAGAAGAAGACAGAAAATATCTACCAAATCATATATTTAAGAATTCATTGCCAACAAACATTCTAAAATAATTTAATTCTGACTATATACTTTCACGTTAGTGATCGTCATACAGTTCTGACTCCCTCTTAAGCTGTATGTACATCTGCTATTTATGTTCAAACATATGATTAAATTATGCATAGTATAGAAACATTTCTAGGTTTGTTTCTTGTTTTATTTCAAAAATATTAGAGATAAAAAATTGAGTTTTCTGGATAATGTCTAATAGTCCCTTTTATCCCGAAGGCAGTGTTTAGCTAATACAGCATTTTCCACACGACAGAGGAGAGTAAAATAATTGGTGTGTGAACGGGAAAATTTCTGTGGAAAAAATTACATAAGCTACTAGATTGAATCATCCAATTTATCTGAGATTACAGAAATAATTAAAATAGAAAATAGACATTTTCCAACAAATTTAATACCGCTACATTATGTACTCTGTTATCTACACACTTGAAAACCTCATAACATGAAAAAGATCTTGAAATACAGAAAATCCAAGTAGTAAAAGCCATCTATTTCCAATCTTTTTTATTTTCTCATAGTGATCAGTACTTTATGGAAAGTATAGGAAAAGTAGAGTTTTTATCATGAATTCACACTCACAAATACATCTTACTTGTATGAAAAATCCCCACATGTCTGTAGTAGTACTCATATTTTTAAAAGGAAATAGTGCAATCCCACTCAAAGGGGGAACTTTTAAACACTATTTTCTGTTGCATTTACAATAAAAATATTCTGTTTCTTCTTACAGAAGAGTCATTTGTCACCTTTACTTCTGATAAGCAATAAACAAAAAAAATACTTCAAGTCTAACTGAAATCAAGAATCTATCCATAAATGGGATTATTTCAATGCTAGTAATTATATCCTCTGCTTCCATTAAAATAAGAAGTCCATCTCTTTAAGGAAATCTCCGTAGACTTGCACCTTCTACACAAAGCCAGGTAACTGTATTTATTCATCTTGCTCATGCCCACACTGCTCATGCCTGTCATTCTTTCCCATAAGACTCAATAATCTCTATTTTTATTTATTACAGCCAAGTACTGAGGCAGTTTCTGCATTATTTGAATATTCTTACTAAAACACCCAAACACACTTCCTCACCATACTCTCAGTCTTTGGAATTATTTACAAATGGAAAGCATGAAGTTGCTACGTAAAACATAAGCATTTTATTTGTGTACTTGTGTTGACCTCTTATTTCTCTGTATGTCTATATTCTTAATCTGGTAAGATTCTCAAAGACAGACTTTGATTAAACAATCAGTGAAAACAACCTTGAGATATTCCTGCTACCCGGTTACATGCCTTCTCAACATTTATCATTACGTCACGGTTTACGTAGTAAGTTTATGTAGTAGTAAGATATCTTTTTGAGCAGGTTCACCTACTGCACAAACACAACTGGATACTAGTTTAAGAAAGAGTTGAAATTCAAAAGTGATGGAATCAAATTCAAACAAGAAATGACGATATTACTGTACAGGTGAGGAGTTGATAATAAAACTTATTTTAAAATATGAGACTCCTCAATTATACTACACTCGTTCTTAAAACTTCAGGTCCCTGTCTTTTTTAAAAGTATATGGTTTGATTTACCAAAAAAAAAGAAAAAAAACAAACCCAAAGCAAAAAATCAAGAGACCAGTTAATACAGTTGGTGAAACTTCAATGTATTCCTCTAAGTGACTTAAGAGACAAGTGTTTTCCTTGTAACGTAATATGTATGTTTCTAACGGCTTTCTCATTAATTCTATTAAATGAATTAGAGAAAATGAGGCACTAGCTCAGAAGTTCATCTTGCCCACCTAATCTAGTGTTACCACTTTGCAAGTACCTAGTATGCTAAAGGAAGAGCAAGAGCATATGCTTAAAGTAGAAAGTAACAGCACAGTGAAGCAAAAAATCTAACTATGTTATTTTGCTAAGCTTTTGATTTTCCGGTATTTCCCTTTTCATCTAAAGAGCAATAAACTTCATAAAGTTGAATGAACTATGTTTCACAAGAAAATACATTATGCCATTTTTTTTATTTTAAGGCATCCTATTCACTGTAACATAGTTTTTTTTTGAGCATCTGGAACAGAAATACAGATATCCTATTTTGACAGGATTCCCATAAAAAACCATAAAAGGAGACAAAACATAAGGAAGGATTTGTTTCAGCTCTTCATCAGCTGAACTATATAAAGCAATCTGCTCTTGCATTCATATTTAAAATCTCAATGGGTATTTATGGACAATACACATATTATAATCCAAAAAGAAAAAATAAACATAGGCATTGCTACTGATTTATTAAACCTGCAGATTGACTTCATAATTAAATGGCTGTTTGGAGCAAAAGTCAAATCCATTTATTATTATTATGACTTGAAATAATTCAGTGAAACTTGAAATATGTTCATAAATCTCAGGAACCAAATTCTGCATCTTGCAAGCAAGAAAAATTCCACGACTCCGAAAACAAAATGAAGCCAAAATAAATTCTTAGCTGTCTATCCTTACTTCATACTCACAAAGTCTTCCTTTGAATAGCATTTACACTTTTCAAAACAAATGGTGTAATACACAAGATTTTTATGAAACTCTACCTACTGAGAAACACTAACTGATAAACAGTAAATAATAAATAGCAAATAATGAAAGTAAAATAAATAATACTATAATAAATAATAATCACTTAACTAAGAATTTAGTTAGTATTCACTGCAATATTTAAACAGTTGCCAAAACAAAAAACATTACCACAGTGATAACATTTTTAAACATCAGCAATAAATAAAAGGTACGTCCTTAGCAGTGCCTGAAAGGATGCATTTTAGATAATTAGGAACAATGGCATCATATATTACCTTCCATTGCCCTTTTAAAGAAGACTTTACAACTTCCACAGGTAAGTACTCCATAGTGGCAACCTGAAGCCTCATCACCGCAGATGAGACAAATCTTCTGGGGTAGAGATTCAAAACCGTACTGAGAACTTTGGCTGGTTTCTGTATCTGGCCTTCAAAAGAAAAAAGAATTAAGAGAAATGAAATATCCAGCCTTGCAACGATTAGCTACTTACCTGTATTAATTGGGTGTACACTAAAACCTTTCTTTTTAAATTTGTAACCAAACTACAGAAGGGTAAGAAAAAAATAAAGTATGACTGACTTTCTGCTTAAGGGTTGGTCTCTACTAGAGTAAAAGGCACATCTGTAACATCTGCCTAGTCCCTAAACAGAAAAGTAGTGGGCAAAAAGCACGGAAGTATTTTAATCAGTTTTAGCTAAAAAAAAAGGTACAATCCAGGAACTCGCTGTTAAAATGTTCATCTTCCTCAGATCGACAACACTTGTGAGTAAATATATACTGCCTGATACGCGTTTTTCCCTTTACATAGAATGGTACAGAGACAGAATCAAATAGAAGTCAATTGAATTTCAAAAGCCTCTTTCACATGGGAAATAAACTAAGTTTCATCTCAGCTAGAAAAAAATCTTTCCTATTTGTCGTTTCCCATTCAGCTGCAGCATTCTCATCAATAAGTAACTATGATGGGCACAATGAGGAAAGTGAAAAGTACCTCCGAATTTCTCTCCAAGAAAAGAAACGGGCTAACCCGCTTAACCGTTATGTTTACAAAAATCAAGGATTTCTATTGAAACGGTCTCATTGTATATACGTATTTTTGCATACAGTTCTAGGTAATACCCAGCATCCCGGCATCACAGTAAGCCATTTCATTCTAACAAATCAATACGAGAGTTTCAGTTTTCTTTTTTTGTGTGTATGTGAAATTAACTGGGTTGGGTTTTGGGGGGTTTTTTGTTTGTTTTTTTATTTTTTTCGAATAGACAATAATATTTTGGGGAATATTTGGGTATTTATGTCAGTGAGGACACTCTGCTCCCGTCCTCTGGAGCCGGTCACTCGCCCCGACATCGGACGGCACCGAACCACCACGGCGATAAAACCCTGACCTCTCCCCGCGCGCTATCGCGACAGAGAGACCCGCGAGGCGCCAGCCGCAAAGTTAAGGCCGTGCTGGTCTCACGCAGCCCCAGCCCCGCACAAAAAACCCACAGAAAATGGAAAGGCGGCTGCAGTTACTGCCTAAAAAACTCAAAGGGGGCTTCGCGGGGTAACACCTCTCCCCTCCTTCCCGCGGCGCCTCCCGAGAGCCGCTCACCCCACTCCCCGAGGGGAAGGCGCGGAGCCCCCCCG
>VXAK01031166.1:0-12513 GCA_013399435.1 Arenaria interpres | reverse complement strand
GCAGATAAGATCACCCAGCTTTTTAGGCTCAAATCTGCTATATTTCAGCTGTGCAAATCAGTCATAAAAACACAAAAATGATCCCTACCAACATTTACAATCATTGCCATTTGTCACAGTGTTTAAAGACCATTTTACATTTCTTCACTTGCTGCGAAGAAAGGGAAGGTGCAAATTTTTATGCATCTCACAGCGGATAATGCAATGCAGCTTTGCATTGGGCTCTTCTACCTAAAGGTTTGCAAAGTATTAGCTCAGTTTCTACTTCCTATATCGACTCAACATGTTCTTTCACGAACAAGCAAATGCCCTGAAACAGTTCAGACCAAAATAGAGACTCTACAAATATTTTTATGAAACAATGGGTTTTTCTGTTTCAGAAATGTATTCGCCTAAAATGTAAAATGTCTTTGTAGGGATACAAACATTTCATTAACAAACCATTTATATATCTTTCTATTTATACTTACTCGTACAACTCCACATAACAGCTCATAAATGTAGGTCCTGTAAAACAAACATCCATAAATATACAACAGACACACACAATATATGTATGTATATTAATATTTGTAATAGAAATCATATCTTTATATCTTCTAAAGGCCTCCTTTGTAGCTTTCTTGCCTTTTAAATTCAGCTATTCTTGAACAGTTTGTCTTTGAAATATGTCAGGATAATGCATTATTGAAGTACTGTACTGCTTCCTTTTGGAGACTGTACATAAAATCAGTCACGTTCAACAAATTTCCATTTTACTTAGTTCTCTTTCATAATTATTCCTCACTTCTATCACAGCCCTGTCCTCAAGAGCTCTCTGGTTATGCCACTAAAATTAACCACACACTACAGGTTATGCCTCCAAGGGACTTGCCATCAAGAGAAACCTAAAATGAAGAAAGAAAGCAAAATAATATCCTCTACTTTTTTTTCTGAAATGGATACGACTAATATATGAGCCAGGTTGCAAAATTAAGCACTGGACAGATGAACTAGATTGAAAAAAAGTTTCTTATTTCACCAGATGCATCAGAAACATTTGGTTTCTTTCTTAATGTATGGATTTTGAAAGCTACTGGGGACGAGGATTTAAAACCTATCTTAAAACTTCTGGCTTAAATTGGTAGCATTTTGTTCAAGAAGGAGTTAAGTCTAACAAGCAGAAAAAAAGAAATTAACTAAAGTAAGGCCCTTGTGATACAATGACACTTGCTCTATGCTCTTACAGAGAAAAACATGATGATAAAACACCACAAAGAGGAGTGTTATGAATTTTATTAATGACTAGAAGACAGTGTGCAAAACATCAAAGGTCTGTGGAAAAGATTAATGACCCCGTGTGAGACTGTTTAATTACCTCCAGCTAATTAGATTCTTGACCAAATTTTTAATATCTGCATTCCTTCTAAAGCCTAATTGAGATTCCACATTATTTATCAATCTTTCGAAAAGCCCTTAGTGTGCTGCTTTTTTTAGGGTTTTTTTTTTTTCCCTTTGCACTTTGACTCCATTTATGGTCAATTATTAAATAAATAGCAAAGTAACTGTTCTCTCCAAACTGTATATATGGAACACTTTATGCCTGTTTATTTTGACTAGGAGACTATCATTGGCATCTTTTATACATAATGAAGCACTCCAACTAATAAACTGACTGACTTCACTGTAAACAACGTTGATAATATTTTTGTTATCTGGGCTGTGCTCAGGAACTCCTCATGTGGTTTCTGTAAATTAGCCTTTGCTATTGTCAGTTAATCCTTATTTCAGTTTACCTTGGTCCAGTCCCAGGGCCGGACTGGAGCGTTATCATGCAAACTGAAGAAGACAGCCCTAGCCATTTGATTATTTTTCCTTGTTCATCTAGAAGTACTTTAGTGCTATAAACCACTGCTATTAAACGACTTGCCTTTGTATAAGGAAATTGATGTCAGAAGGCAAGGGACACATGCAATAATAACTTATTTTTTTATACCCCTTCACATTTCCCTCTATCCCCAGTTAGGTATTGGCATAAAAAGAGACGCCGATGTGTATAGCACACCTAAAGATAGTTTAAGGGTTCTCCACAGAAGTTTCACCATTTCAGTTTGCAGTGCATGAAATAGGCAAAAGTCAGGCATTTCAAGATATGTGGTGGGGAACATTGTTTTTTTAAAGTTTGATAAAGAATATACTTCCCAGTACAAATGAGGCAGGGGACTCCCTGGTCCTTTTCTTTGTTTTAGCTGTAAAACAAAGTGCATTTGTTTTTAAAATCGTTTTGTCATTTTTAATGTAAATAAGAAAAATAAAGTGTGCACTTGTGAAATTATATATTTACAATGCGTGTATAAAACAAAACACTTTGGGAAAAATTCTTTGCAATTTCATATGGATTTTTTCAAATTAGCCACTAGAGTTTAGCTCATAAAATCATACCACATATACAGAAATATATGGGATACCATAAATAAAAGGGAGAAAAATCTCCAATAAATTATAATAGTTTTTATGTTTTTATGTTATTTGTATAAGCTGTACCCCCACTAAAATACACAGGGTTTTTTTCTGTGAAGTAGACAGGAGTGTCTGTATGTAAAGACAGACATTGAAAAAATCTACTATATGATGATATATATAATTGTCATAAATGTAGAGGGTTCACGTTTTGAGGGAGGAATCACTTTTTTCATTATCATGTTCACAACAAGCCTTGTCCAATGGGATAAGAACATCTATGCATTATCGCAAAATACATCATTTAATAAAATAAAAAGTATATGCCAAAATAGCAAACAATGTAAATCAATACAAAAGTATAATGAACCAGGCATTAAAGAGACTCATAATATATTATGCTTAATTTCTTGAGAGTGACAAGAATATCTGGTTATTTACTAAATCACACACAGGGATACCACAGCAATCAACTTATTTGGGATGCAGTAGTAAGAGCTACTTGATCTTTCCGATGCCATAAAAAGCTTAAAGTGCCTAAAATCTATGTATCCGGTTATTTATTCTGTGCTCCAGTTAGTGGAGGACTGCTTCAAACCCATTAAAGATTTTATCCTTATATCTATGGATAATAATCATATCATTTGTATTGTATCACTGCATCTCAGTTGAGGGTCATGGTTTTTTTATGTTAGGCACCAGGTAAAAAAAGAATTAGAAAAAACAAGCCCTGCTTAACAGAGCACCCACATTTTGCAAAACTGAGGGAACATTTGATGGTTTCCCATGGAAAAGGAACTGACATTTGCTGTGTCTCACCCTCCATGCTACTCTTATTTCTTCCACCCAGCTGTCGGGTACAGCAGGGTCAGTGGTTTCTCCCTCACAGACTGTATGTACCTGTCTAGGAGGCTCTCTCTGTGCCTTTTTACATCTGATCGACGATGCCAGCCCCGAATGCATGACAGGAGACTGATGCTCCTCGGTTTCCGGAGGACCGTAATGGATATTGGTACTGAAATAACTGATCTGAACAGACAAGCTGGTAATGGGATTAATTCAAATGGCAATTCAGTCCCGGTTTAATCAAATGTTGCATGGATGTGCTATAGATCAAGCATTTAAGTCTGGTGTGAGAGCCTTTGCCAACCCAGGGAGATTCTCCTCTAGTTCACATGGGCATCCCCTGCCCAGGCCACCATGAGGCACCCTCCAGCCCCAGAGATCCACCCTCCACCCTTCTCCCGCCTGCCACAAGCAGGAACAGTGTTTCAGGGAACATTCATGCATAGCACATCATACTCCAACAAGCTGCATATATTTTATATTTTTTATATTTTACAATACTCCATTTCTTTCCAACTGTATGGATGGTGATGATGGTACAATAATAAAAAACAACCAAAAAAAGGAAAATAAAAAAAAAATCCCAAACCCAACAAACTGACCAAAGCTAACTAAAAAATTTGGTCAACTCAGCCCAGTAGAAAAAAACATCTGTGATGAGGAAGAAAATTTGGACAGTTGTACAGAAACAGAAAACATAGCGCTAGGCTAGTGGGAGGGCATGAGGCAGCACAAGCATTTACTTACTTTAAAAAAGAATTTATTAGCCCAGTCTTGCTCCTGTGGCCTTTGAGAGAGTCAATAACGAGCTTGTCTCCTCCTGCATCACCCTGCTCTTTCACCTAGGGAAGATGGGCAGGGGCTGGCGGATACCTCCCCCATGCTGATCAATAACCTGCTTCCCCCACAGCGGGGTCGATCAGCCCACAGGAGGGCACGCAGACAAAAGTAGAATTTCTGCATTTTTGGCAGTATTCCTTCTCAATATTCTTCTCTGAGAATCTTTATTCCATCTTGTACAAGATATTTAAAATAACAGAATAGTGGAAGCCAAAGAAATATACTGAATATATGTAGTAAGACAAATTTTGTTGCTAGAATTTTTCTTCTGTTGCATTTTTTAAAAATTTGCTATGTCCTAATCTGCCATATCAGCTTTTACCTTTATACCAATATGCTCTTGTATATCTGGAGCTCTTTCATAATTTTACATCCTTCTACACCAAGCCTGCCCAAAACCCAAGATCACTTCTAACTTAAAGTGCTCCTAAAAATTTGAAGTGCTCTATTAATTTTAAATTGCTCTACATCATGTCTGCTTAGAATCCCAACTGCTTTTTCACGCAAAAAATATTAAACTATAAAACGCACATCTGCAACATAACAGCTACCCAGCTTTATTTTTTGATTTCAGACATCAACTTTCTCTCCTTTTTCTTTATCTTTGAAAGAAAAGAATGCTCTGCGAGAAAAATAATGGAACGACTCATCCCCTGTTTTATTGCGAGCCTCCCTCTATTGAAAACCTTTTAGGTATGTCACTGGACTAAATATATTTTATGTCTACCAATTGGTAGCATGTAGCCCAGCCCATTAACCCATTGACCTCAATAAATTATGATTTCCTAGCCTGAGCAATATTGCTAGAAGATTGACACATCACCAAACACGCACTGGGGGTTAACAGTACTCCCCAGGATTTTTACAAGACGGCTTCTGATCCGATACTCCCATCTTGCAGGCAGCTCTTTCCAAAAGGCAAACAAAAAAAGTGTTTTCAAAGCCTTTGGTGTTTCTAGAAAACTGACTTTATCCTCAGCGATGAGAAAAGAAAAAAAAAAAAAAAAGGCACTATTTCCAGCTGAGCCCCTGTCACATTATCTGCCGAACAACAAAGTCAGGGAGCGACGATGGCCCAGCCTTCCCCATGGTGGACCTTTGCCAAGGGAAGCCTTTGCTGGGGCACCTCATGCTCGTCTCCTGCTGCAAGGTCGGACAGAGACGTCTCTCTGCTTCCCTTCACTCCCATCAGCATTTCCGGAGAGCAATACTCTCACCTGACCCTTAAAGATCTATGCAATCCCGTCCTGGCGAGTGATTGCTGCCTATCTCCTGCCACCTCCCTCCCCTCTTTGATGTTTTTAAATGGAAGTTGTTAAAAGGAACTTGTTGAGTGAAAGACAAAAGAACTCTACTGAAAAGATAAGACTGACTTGATGGAGCAGTGTACTTTGGCTGCCAGGCTGATTTTTAGGGACGATTTTCTAACTGAAGGCCTATCTTTTCTTCCACTTGCACAGCAAGTTGAGCACTAACAAGTGGGCTCACTGTCAAAGTCATTTTACTTGTGCTACTGTATCTGAAGTACATTATATTAATCTATCAAAGGGTCACTGATCCTTTAGTGAGTGACCATAAATATACACAAATACAACAAAAACATGCTCTGAATGTCCCATGTATCAAGCACTTTCGGTTCCATATATATTCTCTACTTTGCCATGCAGATATAAAACCTTCTGAGTGATGTGATGAAGCAGTCACCCTTCGCCGCTACCACCCTTTATCACGGGAGTAACTTGGGAGGTGCTGATTATTTACACGCAGTCTATCACAATAAGCTGCGCTTAGGATATTTTCCAAGGAACAAATTCCAGCAAAGTTGCATGACTTTAAAACTTGGTCTCTACGTACAGTTTGCTCTTCAGAGCATTTCTCTGAAGAGCATCTCTCAGAGCAGCCATGCTCCTGCTGGGGACATGAACTTTTGGTCCAGAGGAGCAGGTCACCTGTCAGCCAACTTTGGGTGGTATATTCCCAGCTAACAGAGGAGTCCCCCCTTGACTTGACCAAATTCCAGTTTCATTTCTGGTTTGGTTGGATCTCACATTCTTCCCTGTCCCATTTTACACAGCCTGGAGCTGAGGTAATCCCAATTGCATCTGCATGCTTCTCCGTAGAAGAACAACATCAGTTTGTTACTGGAGCAAACAAAACTCATATATTGAAAAAATGATGTGATTCTTTTTTTGGTTTTTGCTGTAATACATTTTATCCATTTAAACAATTTCCTTTTTATAGCCTCACAATGTAACTTGTATTATTGAATGCTGAATCCTGTACTACTTATGCATCCATACAAATTCATGGTGGGGTTTCTGCTCCTAAAGGCTTGTTTGATGCTCTCATTTTTTCTGTGCAAGCACTATCAGGTGAAACTTCTCCATTCTTTAAACAGACATGCTAATCTAAGGGTAGTTAAATGGATGTTTGCTGTACTTAAAAGACAATTTCTATGGCAAAGACATTGAGGTTTTAGTCTCAAATGAGATTAGCAATTCATTATTCACTGGATCACAACTACATATCAAAGTAGAGGCTGCACGTTTATTTACGCAATGTAACACCTCACAAATAGTCACCATTGGACTAGAAACATTGCAACAAATTAATAGCAACAAAACTAGGGGGTGATCTTGGCTTTCAGTCTGGGAATTACATCTGCACCAGCTGGGAAGGAGCCAGTCATAGCCATCTATACAATCATAGAATCATAGAATGGTTTGGGTTGGAAGGAACACTATAGATCATCCAGTTCCACACCCCTGCCATGGGCAGGGACACCTCCCACCACACCAGGTTGCTTGAAACCCCTTCAGGGATGGGGCAGCCACAGCTTCTCTGGGCAACCTGGGCCAAGGTCTCACCACCATCACAGCAAGGAATTTCTTCCCCAGATCTCATCTTAATCTCCCCCTTTTCGGTGTAAAATTGTTCCCCATCATCCTATGTCTCCACTCCCTGATTGAGAATACCTCCCCAGCTTTCCTGGAGCCCCTTGAGGGACTGGAAGGGGCTCTAAGATTCCCCCCGGAGCATTCTCTTCTCAAGGCTGAACCCCCCCCAACTCTCTCAGCCTGTCCTCACAGTAGAGGGGCTCTAGCCCTCAGAGCATTTTTGTGGCCTCATCTGGACCTGCTCCAACAGGTCCATATCCTTCTTGTGCTGGGGGCTCCATCCATGCTGGCTGTGATGGTGGAGCTGCCCCCTATAGCAATTACCAGCTTTCTGCAAGACAAGTAAATGCTCCTACCTGAAAGTATGATGAAAACATCCCACGTAAATTTTAGTTCTAACTTACAACCATATTGCATATTTCTGCTTCCTTACCTGTCAAGGAAGTTATGGGGAATTTAGGCTTTGGTAGGATTACAAGAAATTAAGACTCTTAGCAGAAATAGCGTGATGTTCCCATGAACCCACCTTAGCTATAAAACCTCCATCACTATTGCAATTTCTCCACTCCACAGCTCTTCATCAGGAAACACTGAACCCAAATCTCCCCTTTTCCCAACTGCAAGATATTTAAAACAAAGTGGGCATAGATATGTTAACAAACCACTGATCTCTACCCCATCCCCTGGGAAAGCCTTCTGCTGACTTAAACGTTCTCAATCAGAGCTCGAGAGAGGCGAAAGTTTCCTGTACAAGCCATTGCTTCAATAAAATATTTGCTGGATGCAAAACATGTGGTTTTATTGGGTTTTGTTAAGCAGTTTCCTCATAAAGGGCAATGCATGTTCAGCCTTCATAGTAACTCAGATGTGACACAAATAATACAGCAAATAATTACAATGACCTTTCGCTCACCTCAAATTTAAACAAAGGTTAAGCTGCCCTTTAGAAAAGTAAATATTTTCTGTAGTCAAATAAGTGTAGACACCTTTAGAAACAAGGATATATTGCCAAACTAAACTCGAGTGAAAGTGGTTACAATAGAATAATTTCAAAACATAAAGGATGCGGAGCTGCACGGCAGAAGCAACAGCCAGACATCCTGGCATCGTGGCCGGTCCCTTACCTTAAAAAACTCCCAGGCTGATCTCCATATGTTTTCCAGGAACTGTTGCTTGAAATTTCTGTCTGGTCACAGCAGATAGGAGAGAGAAATATTAAAAATAAGAAAGTGCATAATCTCCTTGCCCCCTTAAGTCTGGTAAACAATTTATATTCAATTTCATACAACAGAATGAATCCATGGACCTTTAAGTAATTAAGAAACAGACACTGAGGCTTAAAAAATAAACTTAACGGAAAATCTCACATAGTGGCCAGGAAATGGCTCATAGGTTTTATTTAGTTCTCATAGTCCAAGGTTTAGCTGTTAGCTAGATAAGAGCCAGGTGTGTTTTACACATCTAATTTGTTTAGTCTGAAGCTAATTCAAACGGCGCTTTTTAACTACAAGTCTGCAACCGACTTTTAAAATCTAAATCCAGGATGAATGGGTGTTGTACATATTCAGGGTCTCTGAATGAGAAGGATCACCTTTGGGGAAGGAAATTCTCACTTATTTCTGATGTGCTTGGGGTTTTTGGGGGGTGGTCAGGCACCATTCTGTTAGCCGTGATAAGATGACCGGCAAAAGGTTGACGTTACCCAACGCAGCCTCTCATACCAAAAAGAAAAAGGAAAAAAAAAACACTGAAGGCCACTTCTGAGGATTTAGGGCCAAATAACGTCTTTTTGCTGACCTGTCCAGTCAACAGATGAGAAAAGATGTCTTATTCTCTATTTTGACATGAGCAAGCCACAAATCCCCTCCAGACGGGCAAAGAGGGAGCCAGGACCTACGGGGAGCTCTGTCAGGAGGAGATTCTGTCACCTCCAGGAATCCAACAGGATGAGGGTCCACGGCTACAAATCTGCAGCAGACATCACATTGACAACGGTAGAGGCTACATAAAGCATGCATAGATGTTTTGACCTTCAACCACTGCTGACAATAAGAGAATTGCAAAATATTGGTCAAGAATCAGTTTATACATGAAAGACAATGGGGTAATTTATGGCAGTAACATTCATAATGCTCTCCTATAGGGCAAATCATTAGAAAACAGACATAATATCCATCATTACCATTACAGTGTTGACTAACCTGATTTTCAGACTCTGAGGCTTCCAATCCTATTGCTATAACAGTCAACTTTAACTGTACTTTCATTTTGACAAGTATTAATCATGCCCTTCTCTGTTTGATCTGCTAAAAAAGATAGTCAATGAGCTTACACCCTCTTACTTATTCATGAACAAGTTGTGCCCCTGAATTTTAACATGCTATGCCTTAAACTATTAGCTGTATATCTGCTTTATGTGATGTTCCTACATAAGCTGGCAGTCCATCAATTTAGTGTCCATACATTTCTTTGAAAGCTATATTATAATTAGAGTTTAGGTTAATACTATTCAGTAACCATAAAACAGACATAAAATAATTATAACTCATTTAGTGAAATTAGAAAAAGAGCAATTATTAGGCTCCCATTGTGAGGCTTTGCTGTGAGGGACAGATAATCTATCTGCAAGATGTACTTTAAGAACACCATTTTGAAAGAAATAAACTAGATAAATTACTGTTTTGTTTTGGTTTAAGAAAACTTAGACCAATAAATACAAGTTCAACAAACATAAAGGATGTGTGTAAGGGAAGTGAAAGTTCTACTGCGAGAGGAAGATTAAAATATTTATATGATGTTTTCCTGACGCTACCTCTCAGGATGTTTTGAAGTTAGATTTGTTAATATCTTGCAAGGCGTAAAACACCACAGTGATGTGGACAGAGGCCTATAAACTGCTACAATTAAACATGAAGACGTGCACAGTTTGATCAGGAGGGAGTGGACTCACTGATGCTGATGTTCGCCTCAGCACGCTCTGACTACAGGATTTCTGGTAGTTTTAATGGAGTTTTTATGTATCAGGAAACCCGGTTTTGAAATGGCCTTTTTCTTGTTCTCCAAGCTCCAGTTAGATGGGAAGAAATTATGTTTTGCTGGAAACACACCTCCCTGGCTGGAATACAACTTAGGATGGTAATGAGCTGACAATTTGCCTATTTTGTATTTCCAACCCTTACAAGAAAAGAGCCTTCTTCAGATAAGTGGAATTTTTACCCCCAAATACAGGACCTTTGCATGTCTGAATCGTAACTTTCTCTTTTGGTGTTTGGTCATATTGGTCTTTCTTCTTTGGACACTTTTAGTAATAAATAAATCACATATTGGTCAATCTCTGCCACTCATAAGGCAGATTGACTTTGTTCACCTCAGAAGAGCTCCATAAAAGCCAAATGTTTCTTCACAAATTCCCACGAGAGGAAAAGGAAGATCTGAAAGAAAATGCTCCATGTGGTGTTTAGAGCCCTACCCAAGAACGAGAGAGACCAAAGTCAAGGGGATAATAGTTTCATAATAACGTATAAAACACATTGCTAAGGCACAGCTAAACAAAACAGAGCAGAGAAAGACTACTACTGCTAACCACTAATACTAAAAACCATAATGAATTAAACACCAAATAGCGTTAAAATGTCAGTAATTTATTCAAAGCAGTACTACACTGATATTTCTTGTTGCTTTTAGGGTCAGTACATTTAAGATTCAGTCTTTATAGTTGAGAGACAGAAAGAAGTCTCTGCTATCAGGCTGATTTCAAAAGCTAGAGGTAGAAACATCAAATGTCACACAATACGGCAAAAAAATGTATCAATCTCTATTAAATTCTTTACTTCTTTAGAATAATTTCTCTAGAATGCTTCTGAACTTTCAAAGAATCTTATAAATTCCTCCCTACTTAATTTATAGCAATGCTAGAAGTGAATCAAAATCAAGCTATTTCATATGAACACACACAAACACAAAAATGAAAAAGCACATACAAAGGACTTTTTTTTTTAATGCATGTGTGATTCTGTTAATACTTTTCTGTGTTCATGTAAAAGTTTACTTATTGGTTTACATTGAAACATAAGTTCTCTTTAAATGAAGCCTAGGATAAAGCCTTGGTGAGAGAAATTCATCACTACCAACATTTGGAAAAGTGGAAAGGGTTGTTATGCTTCCTGTTTAAATAGTGTAAAATGTACTGTTGTAGCTGTAGAAAAGGGGGAATGATCTGACTTCATCACTAATTTTATTTTCCAAGTGACTAGTAAATTCTCTTATGCTTCCTGTTAAACAAAACAAAAGACAAGTTCAGAGAGCTGGTACCTCTGACAGTTGTGAAAGACAGGAAAAAAATGAATGTCATTCTCCGGAGAATATTTTTCTGTCATTTAAGCAGTTTACATATTTCTCTATTTTTACCGTATTTTTCTTCTTCTGATCACCAGGGATCGTATGTGAGTTTAGGGTCATTAGGGCTATGTCTAGTGCCAGACAGATTCTGCTGCAGTCAGATTTTTATGATGACAGCATGAAATTTTTGGAATGCACTGGTGAGTTGTGTGACTATTGTTAGACTGTCATTAAAAAGAATAAATAAATAAATATATCTTCCTTTCCTTCTACTGTGGGCAAGCCCTTGATTTTAAATTTTTCAAAATATAGCAGGATTTCTTAGCAGAGATGAAAAAAGCAGCAAGTAAGTTTAATAATTACTATTTCAAAAAATATTGCAACTGATTTTTCCCATTTCCATCATGATAGAGTGAGAGAAGATTTTTTTCAGTTTCAAGAGACAGGGAACAATAATTGGGAAAATGCAGAATAAAAAAGAAAATTAAGAGTTTGACCTTTTTATTTAATTCTTTCTTTCCTTCTGTCTCCCTCTCCTTTCTTTTCAGTGTTTCAGTCTGTTCTCCACATCCTTGGGGAACACTGCTTGAACCTGCATTTCTGAATTATAAGCTCTCTGTACTGTACATAGCAGTTGTTAAGGATCAACTGATTAACCATTTTATAGAAGATTTAGAGGACTCATTCCATTTTTTACAACTCCATGTAGTTTTTAAATATTGTAATGTTTTCAACCAATATGTTTTCTGCTTCACAACTGGGAAACAATACCTATTGGCTTGAGGGGAGGGAATTTATTTTTATACAATTTTGTTATAATAGAATTTTTTCCTGCTACTAACAGCATCTTCTGGGAAAGAATAAAAAAGTCTCAAGATGAAATGTTGATCTCTTCATTCTTCTCTCATTCACTTAGGTCAGTATATTACAATAGTCCAAAAATTAGATATCACAGTATACACTGAACAACCTAGAAAACAACAGATTCTGGGATTCATTAATTCACTTGATTTTGTTGGTTTAGCAGGACATTTTACATTTTTTCTTATATTTAATATCCTGTGTAGTTTTTAATGGGAGAATAAAATGCTCATATAAAATATGTCAAGCTCAAAAGATTTCTCTGCATAGACAGTTGTATTCTTATACATGT
>VXAK01031151.1:0-25847 GCA_013399435.1 Arenaria interpres | reverse complement strand
ATTTAATGCTTCCTATTCCTTACACACGGAGCAGAGAAACTCTACTGCATTTTCACTACAGAGTGGTAGAACCCTAAATGCAAGTACAGGAACTAGTAATTTATGGGCCCAAACAATTAATTTATGTTTGTTGCAGTCTCTGACTTCTCTGCCTCTGTTTACTGTACAGTGGACTCAATAGTGCTCTCTAGTTTTTGTGCTCCCATCAGATAGTGCACTTTTTTGGGCCAGGAATTGACTTCTAAGTTGAGTCTGCGCAGAGAAAAAAAGCACAGTGAAGCACATATATGTATATTCCTCAATTAATAAATACTAATGCTGAGCATCTAGGGAACAAGGTGGGAGGAAACAGTAAATAAAACCAGTTTTAGTTTCTGAAATGTTCTTTATATAAGGGAGAAAAGTTTGTTATTTCAATAAGGATGTCAACTACTTTGATGGCATATACTTTTTAATAACAAGACGTTGTAGGGTACAGGATTGCATTTAAAAAGCTATGGTCGTATTAGAATTAGGTAATTGCAGGGGCTGAGTGGACGGAGAAAAGAGAGCGTTCTTTTATTGAAAAAGTTCCCCACCACATCACTTGTGCATTAGCAGCAGGGGCAGGGGCGGGGGAGCTCATTGCTTGCAAAAAGCTGGGAACTGTTACAACATTCCCACTGCCAGAATACTTTATTAGTATTCCTTGTCTTACAGCCTGGCAAGTGAAAAACTAGAGACCTGTCATCAATTAGAATGGTGATGATGAGCCAGCCTAAAATAGGCCAGTGAACAGGGTAAGTGCCCCCGTGGTTTGCCAATTACCTAAATTATTTGCAGTAGTTTTAGTGCACATCTGCAATGAATACAAATAGAAAGCACATGATGTCTGGAATGCAGCATGTTTAAGATCATCGTTGGTGTTAACAGAGGAGGGGAAACAACTGACATGTTTTAACTGAAATGCTTCAGAAGAGGAGCTCTCATTCACATCTTCTCTCTCCCCACCTTACACATGTAAAATAGACTCCATTCTGCTTGGCAGCCCCCTGCTTTCTACCTAGCATGAACCTGGTGGAGGGAAGCTCTGCAGCTCTGCTGACCCTGCAGCCCGTGTCACAGTGTCACTGGCCAATTTTACCAGTCCTTGGCAGTGACGCACCCAGAACAACCAGGGAAATGGGCTGGCAGGGCTGACATGGAGGTAGCATCAGAGGACCTCAGCTCACCAAGGCTTTTCTTTTCCAAGGCAGTTCTGTTGCAGACAGAAGGTGACAACAAGCAGAAGAAAAGGAGAGAGTTAGATAGCCCAGTAGTCCTGAATTCAAGCAAATTAGAAAGAATAATGAAATAAATAACAAAAGAAAAAAAGGAGAAAAAAAAAAGAGAAAAAAAGACATTGATCTTTTATGCTGTGTTCCTTCAAAAGTATTTTAGAAGGTTTTGTGGTACAATTCAGTGAGAAATCTTTTACAGTGACTTAGAAAAGCTTTACCATAGTAACAATGAACTTTTATTCTTTGTAGGGAAAATAGCCAGACTGCCACTGGTTTGGTGAATATGTAGACTGATCGCTCTTTTTTCTTTTATACTTCCTTTTATACTTCTCCTTTTCTTTATATCTTTCCACACTTTTTTGCTTTGTATCCTTCCCTCCCACTTCTTTATCTGCTTCAGAAATTGTTAGGTAATTGAAATGACTTGACATTAATAGTTTTTTATCTAGCCACATTGACTTTCTTTGTTATTTAAAAGATTGCATGAGTAACTATTGGCATCTCTTCTAGTTGTCCGTTGTTCCTAGAAGATATTTTGAAACATGTACTTTATGTGGCCTGATAAACATCTGCATTTTAAGTAAAAAGCACTGAATACTATAAAGATTTGGAGTACTACAAAGGGACTTATAACTCTGTAGACTTCTCCCTTCCTCTTGGCTTTCACATAAACCTTGAGGCTAAACCCACTACAGACATACACTCTTGGTTAAGAAATAAAAAAATGTAGATTCTAAGAATGCTGCCACTTAACGTGGCTGGCCTCACCACTGTCTAAGCAGACAGACCGGGATAAAACAAATAGCTAGTTTCCTATCTAGTTTTCCTCTGCGTGCTCAGGGCATGCACAATACGCCTCCCTATAAAAAGCAGACAATTTAAGGAATTAACACAGAAGCTCAACTCACCTTCAGGAAAAGCATGAAGATTAATAGTCTCTCCAGGGCAAGTGTCACAGGCAACAGGCTATGAAGTCTTGACCACTAGAATGAAGCAAATTCTAAGACCCAAAGCCGGAGGAGAGCTCATTGTTTTGAAAGAATCTCCCTAAGCCAGTGCTAAAATATGAATTAGTTTTATTCTGACTACCAATAACAGTGACTGCAGCTTCTAAAATGAAGGGTAATTTTAATGAATTAAGATCTTACAAATTTCTTACAACTTTAGACTGTACAAAACATTCAAAAGGAGTCCACCACACATTGGAAATAGCCCCCCCAAATATCTCAAAGTACTTTAACTCAGGTATAGAGATACTATAGAAGTATGGAGTAGAATTTTGGCTACTTTATTACTTAGTGCACATACTGTTGTCATACTACTAAGATTAAATGGGCCAACTCACTTCACAGAATATGCAGTATTGTTACTAAATTCCACAGTGACTGTTTTATTATGCTAATTGATAATCTAGTGTGCTGCAAAGATTAAAGAAAAATGAAATTAAAGCTACAGAATCAAAGGGTAACAACTTTATAATGCCTCTTTAATTTAGTGAAATACAATTTAAGTCATACAGAGATAGAATTGACTATGAATACCAAAAGAAATGCAATTGACAGAGTAAACGTTATAGAGCAGGGCTGCGTAAGAGCAAAAAGAAATGTCAATAGACTTCAGTGCCACTGAGCTGTCTGGGCAGGCACATTGAACGGCTCAAGTCTTAAAGTCCTTGGGGATAGCCAACAGCAAAGCAAGCGATGATGAATGTTTATGAAATTACAAGTAGATAGTATTGGAAGGGTTTGATTTTATAGGCATGCAAAAAGCACTAGAAATGCAATGTGGACTGTAATTAAAGTAGAAGCTTGACAGTGCACAAGAAAAATGCTCCATTGATTGGAATAATTTGAGCTGAACATACTGCAATTTGTGAAACCTTCAGTGCTGGCAACAGGCATTTAAAAAGTGGTTTCTTATAGTCTGTAATCTGTGGAGAAGTTGCCTCAGTATTTACATTAAGTTTTCTGAAGTTGGTAGAGGCATTGTAGTATAATGTTCCAATTCGTACTATAGTGGGCCACCAATTCAATAGTTCTATGTTAAGCTACTTATTAAAATAACATCTTTTAATAGACCAGTTCCCCTGACACCTCCTTACTGATTACATTGTGCCTGGGAGAACTGCACCAATCATATTTATCTGCATATCATACCTTCAAACTAGTTTTGTGGACTGCTAGGATCAATAATGGTCTGCAAGGCCTTTTCAGTGGAGATTGCTAGTGCCAATCCAATTCTGCTGTTAGTAATTTGAAGGTGTTACCTTCTGCAGACCTTGTGCCTATAGTGATAAATGAGTCAGTCATGGTCTATATCCCATGTGACATTCATATTTATCACAAAAAACATTAGCATAGCTGGAAATGAGTTACATTCCCATCTACTGGCTAGAGTAAGAAACTTTGTGGAAGCTACACTTTTTAATTTCTATTTCCTTATCCCTAGAAGTAGCATATATGGGTCCAGAAAAAAATTCCCTCTTAGGGTATCTTCACTAAACTTGTTCTGTGAAGAGAAAGTAGGAGTCCAGCTGCTGTCAACACAGAATATTTTTTAAACAATGAATTCTCAGCCAAATAACAACTTGTGAAGTTGCCTATATCTAGCTGACTGGAGTTTACATTAGTATAATCAGGTTTCCAGGTTTTACATAATCAGGTTTTCACAACACAATTATGTTTAAATTACATGGTAAAAGCTGAATAAACCTGTGCTGGGGTATTCATCTTAGCTTTTTAGACATCTACAATGTAGAATTCTACGTATGAACTAAGAATCTAAACAACCTCTATAACCAGAGGGGAAAAGTAGCTTCTAGAAGGTGTTTCATTTCATCTAAGGAAAATGCCTAAAGCAAGTTGGATGAATCATGGCCAGTGTGTGTCTAAAAAGCTCAGAAAGCTGATAGCTACATGCTATCTACATTGTCAACTTTGGATATTAAGCAAAAAGAATCCATTGTTCCTGGTCAGGAGAGTGGAGGTTATAGTTATGTGTTCTCTAGAAAATAAGTTCTGTTTATGAACAACTGAATCAATCAAATTTATTTACATTCCCCCCTCAGTATCATTTTTATTCTCATTTTTCATCAAAAAATGGAGAGATAAAGAGAGAGAGGGAGAAGCTCTTTGAAATAATTCAGTGATTGCATCCTGCTTCAAATATAGGGGACCTACGTTTAAGTCCTACTGTGAGTAAGAATACTTGACCTATTTAAATAGGCTTTGTATCATAAACTGATACTTTTCCCACTAATTATAGTTCCTACAAATATTTCAGTATTTGAATTCATCTTACAGAAAAGTGACAGACTCAATGTCAATATATAAACCAGTACATTAAGTGTTCCAGGCTGGTTTTGACGCTGAGATTCACAACAACAGAATGGCTCACCGTCATACTATTAAAACTTCATATTCAGTAAAACATAGGGCCTGTAAACTTTGTGATGGAAATTACACCTATGTCAATTTAAATCCCGAACTGTGCCTGGGAGTTGTTTGGGACAGCTATTCAACTTGGGTTCACCATAATGCCAGGAGCTACACTAACAATGTAAAGTTTACAATTAAGTTAGAAAATTAAGACAATCAAGACTAGAGATGGCCTTAACAAGTTTGGATTTTCTAGTGAAAACTGTTGTGTTGTAAAATGCCTAATTTGTTTTAGCTTTCATGTGTAAATCAAAAATGTTATTTTAGATAGGTAAATCAAAGTAAAGCCACAGCGAAACTGCAAGATAAGGCCAGTGCCCCAGGTGATGGTTTACTGCACTCTGCTGAAATACATTCAACTCCTCTGCAAGTTTCAGAAGGCAGCTTATCACAGATTTTTAAAATTTATTTATTTATTTATTTTTAACATTGGGCTTCACCAGTCAGCCAAAAAAATTCTATATAAGACTGTGAATCCATGTGTGTGATAGGTTGACCCCAGCCAGCAGCAGCACCCACACAGCCAGAAGGGCAAAAGCAAGAATAAACTCTTAGGTCAAGACAAAAACAGTTTAATAAGCGAAGGAAAGAGAGGCAAAAAACCAAACAAATAATTTAAAAGCAGTCCCTTGCCACCTACCACAATCAAACCATACCCAACCAGTCTCAGAGGAACCAGTACCTTGGAAAAGACTGCTCCCTCAGCTTTACTGTTGAGCATGTTGTATGGCAAGAAATATCCCTTTGGTTGATTTAGGTCAGTTTTCCTGACTCTGTCCCCTCTCAACTTCTCGGGCATCCCCAGCCTGTTCACTTGCAGCTTGAGGGAGAAGTAGAGAAAGACTTGATGTTGCAAAAACACAGTAGCCAGACATTGGTGTATAAGGAAAACAAAAAATTTGTAAACATGTTAAATTTGTGAATGACTGTATTTACTTTTTTTTGTTGTTGTTGTTTTTTTTCAGAATTATAGATAGTTATATTCATCCAGTGCCTTATACTCATTTAATTAGCTGGGAGACAAAGGAGAGTCATTTCATGCAAGAGGAACATTTACAGTGTATGGTCAACTTTTCTGGGAATTTATGACTGACACATTTATTTGCGGTTTTTAAGGAGGTCTTGCTCTGACTAATAAGTCCTTAGAGAGTCATAATTTAAGCCTGATGGATTGATTACAGTAGATAATTCTTTGTTTCCCAAGCATTTTTTTAAAATTCCTTGTACTCTTCCTACTCAGTTGTTTAGAAAATATATTATCTTGTTTTCATCTTTGTAAAAATGTTTAACTAAACATGCCTTTATATATCTGTGTTACATTTTCACAAAAATATTGTCTAGAGTAAGTCTCCCATATCTACAATTTCCTTTACAGTAATTTTTTACAGAAGTACAAGTGCTGATTTAACTGGCCGTAAAAAGAGAACATTTATTCACAGCATCTGGCTTATACACTATGTTCAGAGCGACAAACATTTTTGATCAAAACAGGGTTGGTTCATCTAGACCATCCCCCTGCCTGTGTTACTGCAGTTCATATTGCACCATTTAATTGAAAACTAAGCAGCCAAATGAATACTATTTTGTAGCATTCAGCATTCCTCCCAAAAGAACAGTGATAAAATATATTATAAGAACTAGAACCAGCTGACAACAGACATTTAGCAAACCACATTTCAAAGAAGAGGAAAAGAATAAGAAAAGGATTTCCATCGCGTTATAAAGTACAAAACTCATGTTTGCTGTAGTTCTGATGTTCAGATCTCTTTCTTTCCATCTCTCTCCAACCCCCTCACTTCCTGTGTCCCACAACGTTTATTTTCCTAGGTTTAATGCCAATTTCAGTATATTGGATTACAGGTAAGATAACTTCATAGGTACAGCTGGCAGTGTGAATATCATTACATTTATATCTAAGTGTTTTTACAAGCCCAATTTTCAATTTGGTAGATTCCCAATTTTTTAATTGGTGTAGTTAACAGAAAAAGAATGCAAATGTATAAATACTACCTCATATATTTCTAAATATGTATCCCCTCATCTGTTGTTCACTCGGACAGGTATCAAAATCTTGTCATAACATGATAGATGCTTCATAATTGTTTAAATATTAGAAAAAAATATAAATCACTAAAGAAATCAAATAATTGTTTATCTAGTGTAATATTTTATTTCTCTATCATAAAATATTTTTGGACAATACTGAACATTCCTCTCCTCAGCAGAGGCAGGGAAAGAGCCAGAGAAGGCAGAGAAAACTTAGTTTAATTTTCAGGTCATGATTGGGTCTTAAAAAATTACACAGACAGTTTAATTATTTATTCATTTTCCCTTTTGATTTAAACACTTCACATCAAAGAGTGTCTGTCTACATCCTTGCATAGCATTGACCTAAGCTTTAATGCACAATAAAGCAAGGTTGCGTAATCAATTCAAATGGCAGCAACACACTTTCTCCAACAGTGATCACATCTCAGACAAATCAGGAACTGGCAGACTCAACATGTATTACAATTCTACTCCACACTGTATTTTCCTCTAAATAACACTCTAACGCCCAAAAGAAAAATGTTGCAGTAAGCTCCATAATGAATTACTGAAGACCAGATGAGGGAAAGAATGATTTCTCGTGAAAGGGACTTCAAATTCATAGTCAGTAAAAAGTCCATGTAAATGTCACGTTTCGACCCCCACCTTGTGCTGAGAATCACAACTCTGGTGCAACAAAATGTGCTAACATCAAAGAGCAATCTAATGTGATCTTCAATAAATCATTAGCCCATAAAACTCCCACTTTTGCCAAAGACCTGAGGACCTAGTTTTAGGTCTAGAAATAAGGCTTTCATTTAGGAATAGAATTCATTAGTTCCTTCAATTTGAATGCACACCTCAATCATAAATATTCACGTTGCCAATTTTACAAAGATCTTGTCTACTTATCAGCAGATTCATCCCAAAAAAGCAAACAGAAACATTTAACATACACCAGAAACATTAACATATTTCTGAACTGTTTGTAGTTCCATAGACAGAAAAGCTCCCATGGAAATTCTCACAGTGTTTACACAAAAACAAAGATAAAACCAAACCAAAAAAACCACCAAGAAGCTACTGTTCCTTGAGTTCACATAATCATTGTTTTCTTCCTAAAGAAATATTAGGAAACATTTTAAAATCTTTTCCCCCTGAGTTCCATGATGACAGTTGTTATTTGTCATTGTGTGCTAAAGTGGTCACCTGTAAAAACAGGTAAAGTATAACTTGAAGCTTACATGTGCAGTCCTGGTCCTTTGGTGAATACGATGGATATGAAAGAACATGAGTTTAACAATCTGCACATGCAACTTGGGGAAATAAAATTCATGTTCTCAATAACTGCCCTGAAACAGCGCTTAGAAAAATATTTTCTGCTCCAAAACTAGCCATCTTCTGAAACCATGAAGAGGAATGTTTATTCCTGCATTTATTCAAATACAACTATAAACAATGTACATTTATAACACAGCTTTAAGTGTTAACCTACATTTTAGAGGACATGAAGCTCATCGCATGCTGCACACTCACTATTACAGCAAATGTTTCCACTGTAGGTATTCGATGAGAAGGAACATTGAAGATCACCTTCAGATATCCTAACTTCAGGATTGTCAGCTTATTGTCCTCCTTTGTAACTCTTCTGTCTCATCCATCCTCTCTATTTCAGTTCACTTGTTCTTTGAACTTTGCTGTCTCTGTAATATATCATGCCACATTCTTCAAACTGTAGTGTATGTTAAAAAAAAAGGAAAGCAAGCAAGAAAGCAAGCAGAAGATGCTGTCTGGTACTCTGTTCCCAGATGTTGGGTAATGGAGAGTTCTCTGCTGTTTTTTATAACTCCTGGATATAAAACTGGCTTCAGTTTCTCTTCCTGGTCTTCCCCTCTGCTGTCCTTCATGATCTCGCTTATACTCCCTACTTCTGCCGGTCTTGCAAGACAATAGAAGAACGCTGCTTGGACTACAAAGACAGCCAGATTCCCCCTGCACCTTTCTGATATATCCTGGCTTTCATGACATGTTTCAGTCAAAGCAGTCACTGACAGCCAACTGTCTGCCTCATGAACTACCACAAGGCAGTCAGGACCTCCCAACAAAAAATATCTGATGATCTACTCATAACACTTCCATTTTGTCTTCTCAATGACTGTTTGAGCTTAGTAAGATCCATCACTGTAAGTTCAACTCAGCTGCCCACATAGAGGCTTTTAGTGCCATCTGAGATCTTGCAAGTTATCTTGCCAGACATCCAGCTGTTTCTATACTAACTTGAGTGTCCCTTAGAGGAACTGCACAGAATCTGGCAGCTCTGATCAGTAGTCTGGCTTTCTGGTTATGCTTCATGTACTAACATGCTCAGCTGCATGTTAAGCCCACAGTTCACATACTTTCCTCAAACTTCTCCTTGGAAACACCTATTTGTATCACCCTGCTCACAAACTACTTTTACAAAATTTTCTTCACATAAGCAGATCCAAAGAATTTAGTTGGAGTAGGAAAGGGACCCATCTAGGGACCCTCTGTTCTCTACAAGTAGACACTAGTGTGATAGACTGTCCACCCCAAGAAGCCAGCCCTTGGCTTCCAAAAATACCTCCTTTTCTCTTCAGTCCCTTAAGTTAAGGGAGTTACGTTTTCTTTATCACTAATAGTGGCCAAAATTAATCATTAATAATTTAAAACTTTCTCTCTTGGTAACTTTAATTATTCAAGTAAATACAAGGGAAAACCGATAGATGATTCTATGGAACAGTTTCTTTACATGCTTGAGTCATTTAATTTTCCTGTATCCTACCTGAAGCAAAGGCTACGGCACTGACTTCATAGGTCCTCAGAAATATGTTCATATGTACTATCCAACTGTTTGAGCTTCACCATTCAATAGTATGGTACCAAATACACAGAATTTCTTATAGGGTAGTAGAGGAAATCAAACTTCCTCTCCGCAGAAATACACTACCTTCCATCTCTTACAGGAAGCTTTCTTACTGGAAGAATTTAGATATATGATCAGCCCTTCTGATAATCTGGGGTGAGAGTTTCAAACACAGAAGCCTAAAGTTTGCCACCTAAACCCATAGTTATGTCTCTACCTGATTAAAAGTTCATTTCTCTCAGATTGTTTCAGAATCAAAGACTGCATCAGCAGGAGAGACAGAGAGCACACAGCACTACTGAAAGCCAGGCAGGTGTATGAATAGGATCTTATATTTACCTATTCCTGAACTTCTATTTTTGAAGGATTTGGCCCAGCATTCAAGTTGTTTCTTTGCGGGGAAAGAAGTAGGGGTAGATGATTGTAATAAATAAAAAACAAACAGAAGAAGGTCTCTTCAATTCTAAAAGTCTCTGACTACCCTTGCTGATGTGCATCTCATTGCTGGCTGGGAAGGGAATGAGCTTGCATAATGAATAATAAACTCTGCTGAAGCTCAGATCTGTTATGCAAATAAACATATTAAATGAATGCATTTTCCATGCAGCATAGCTTCTGCCAGGAAATTTGTTGAAAACATTGTTTTGCCATTGACAAAGGCAACATGCCAAATACAAACCTGGTGTGAGTGGGCGCAACTTGACTGGTTTCAGTGGCATTGTGCCCATTCACACCAGGCCTGTAATTGGCCTATTGTGCTTCAAAGGCTTTCATTATCCAAGATGTGCCAAAGTGCAGATAAACAAATTCTTCAACTACAGAAAAGCTTTTTCAGGGTCAACACTAATTTTCAGTTCACTTAGCAGGCATAAACTCCTTCTGGCTGAGTTCAGTCTGTGACTGTACCAACTTTCTAACCTACAGAATGAAAATCCTTGGGTACTCTCAGCTCCTTCTCATCTGCAGAACTGCTAAAATGAGCCAGCCTAGAAGGCAGCAGCTTCAGAAATTGTATCTCAGTAAAGGATGGGAAACTGGACTGATTCAATAAAAATTGACCTGACCTTCCTGTTCTGACTTCATCTCAGGCAAAAGCTCTTTCAAGTTTCAGAAATGTTTTATTTACTCTTTCTCTCCACAAGTTATGTCAAAAGTCAAACCAAAAGGCTAAGTATACAAAAAAATATAAGATGAACTGTTTCTGTGAGATCTTTAACATTGTTCTATGGTTCCAAATTATGTAAATAAACATCCTAATTTTGTGTTGAGCACATACCCCAGAACATTTTGAAGTATACCCATGCAATTTCAGAGAGAAGATGCAATGCTTCTGAACTCAGCAATACCTTTATCTCAGATACACCAGACACTGAGGACCATCATGATAACTGTCATACAAAGACATGCTAACAAACATCAAATTTGGCAAGCAATTACTAAGGTGAGCAGTACAATATTTGCCCTGAGATAGGTCTAACTACTCTGTCACATTCTAGTCATTAGAGTAATATGGGTATCTAAATGGTTAAAATATAGTGACTATGAGATTTAGATCCTAAGGAGAGAGAATCTAAGATTCATATGAGACTTTGTGAGAATTAACAGAGCTGTATGCAGTATACAAATAGTAAATCTGATAAGACACAATTTCTTATTCAAGCTGACTTCTTTAACTTTTCTGGAATGTAAAAATCAAGCTGGCTGCCTAAGATCAGGTCACCTATTGCATGAGGAAACAGACCTGGTTTTATTGTCTTGATTTTTGGAGGTTCATATCCCGATCTGTCTTCATCCAGGCATAAGAAATTCTGGTGCAATGTGTCTGACATAGAAATTACTGACTTTCATAACATTTTCATCATAATTTCAGTTTGTTTTTCTATTTCACCTACCTTTTTTTTTACATTAGAAGTGCAGCTGTTACATATATGAGCAGCTTCTATGGCACAAAGCTTAACAAACAGGTCCCTTGCTATACAAGTATGGCATAACAGCAAATAGTTCAATTAAATCAAAGCTGCCATAATCTGCAGTTCCACTGACAGATATCTGCACATAACTTCAATGTGACTTATGTGCAAAGATAATGAATTCTATAATGCAAATTTACACATGAGGGTCAAATAAGGAACTTCTTTGTATTTGACAGTACATTGGGTATTAGGTATTTGTCACAAAATAAATAATTCATCTCACATAACCACTTGCTATGTAAATGATAGTCTATGTATATTAAAGCATTTAGCACTTAGAATAAAATGGACAGCTGGGGCCAAATGAATATCTCTCAGGACATATTACCATTACAGTTCCCCTGTGAGTTTTTAACTCTTTTCACTTCTGAGGGCTGTTATGAGGACATTAATTGAACAAGGCACAGAGTTCGTTCTAAGGCAAGCAGAGACACAAAAAAGAGGAAAATAATATAAAGCAGTACATTAATTTCAGATTCTACTTTCCTCCATTTTTAATGTTTCTCAAATCCCTGGTGTAATTTTGATCTGATTCAATTTAGAAAAAATAAAGGTTAAATATTTTCAAAATGTCAAGCAGATGACAATCAAAACACAATTAAAAAATGTTTAACATAAGTTGGGATTTGGGCAGAACTTGAAGCTCAAATCTACCCCTAAATTCCACATGAATTTGGGACTCTCATTGAACACATCCTCTCATTCCATCCTTCTGAAAACTTCCTCTCCTTTTCACTCAGACCCAAAGTGAACTTTAAACAAACCAAAGAGCGGGCATGCAAGTGGATGGGTTAAGGGTGTATCTCCCCACCCTATGGAGAGGGTAAATTGTAGTGCATGCTCTCAGTCCTACCCAGCCTTGAAGAAATTTCCTCTAAAAATAAAAGAGGCAGAGCTGTTTCAACTTTCTGTGCACTGTTCCTGCTGTTAGAAACACCATGAGACTTAAATCTTCTCTCACTCTTGTAGCTGTGAACCCAAGGAAACTCCACTAAATTCAGTAGAGTTGCTTGAGACTTATACCCTGGTTTAAACTGAGCACCTTCTCGTCCCCTGGAACTGCACTGATATAAATGGGACTTTTATCATTCAATGGTTACTTTGAGAATGGCATAATCCAGACTGGACCTGATTTACTGATCTAGCTGTTACATATATTTCAATTATCTTTTCCTCAATGGTTTCAGGATGCTTATGTGATACCTCTGCCAACAACTCAGGCTTCTCTAGAGCTAATTTAACAGCCACAGATCACATTATACAGAAATATGATACAATATACAGACATTTAAAAAATAAAGTCTTAGCATCTGTGATCATCACTGTTGTACCAGTGCAAAATGTAAGCTACAGTAAAATAGATTATACAGCTGAATAGCAAAGACAGACAGATAAAAGATTCTAATGTTCTAATCATTCGCAAAATGTGTCTGTTGCCAAGTTAACCTCCTAAACCCCAAGCCAGCATGAACTGTTATTTTTAATACTGGATACTACCAACATTTATTTCAACTTCAGTTTATGTTATAATGATGCTAGTTATCATAAAATGAGATCCCTGCTGTATTCAGCTTTGACTTAAGGCAATGAAATTTTAAGAGTTCCACCTATATGTGCCCTGGATTTTCAGTATCCTAGGTCAGCAGAAAAATTGTTAGCATAACCAACATTTAACCTCAATGCATTCTCATGCAATTCTGTAGAACAAAAGAAAGTAGAACATAGTGTTAGATTAGCAAAGATACCTAGATATTTTTGTGTTTCTCTAAAGAAGTTCAGTGGTTGAGAAGTTAGAGGTTTGGCTATATATGCAAAGAAAAACCTTTGTCCTTCTCACTCCTGGACATTTGATCTTTCAAGGATAGATCAAAGACACTTGAGGAAGCCTTACTCTCGTTGGCAAATCCATATAGTAGAGTTCAAACTTTGGCAAACTGGAGTTTGGACCTCAGGTAGCAGCATTGGGATGATAACGGGCAGCACCGGGCTCTGCCCAGCAATCTGGACTTTGCTACTGAGGTCAGGCAGACACTAAGTAAGCTGTTTCTGGGGTGCACTTTATTCTTCAGCTAACACAGGTGAATGCAGTGCTCCACTGGACTGTCAATATGCCCTTACCTACCTGGCTGGTTTTCTTTATTCACTGCTGTAAACAGTTTGCCACATTTGAAGTCAGAAAGAAAACCTGTCAGTGGGTGTGAGGGTGGAGAGTAAGGAGGAAGGGGGTTCTCTTTGGGGCTGGTTAGGGTCATCTAAACATAATTTACTCGAACATTTCAATAGTAGAGCCTTCCTCACTGCTTTAAAAATGTCTGTCTATAATCTGATAATGCCTCCACAGTCAGCAGTGTAGAAAGAGGACCTTAGACCTTTTCTGCAATAACTCCAGTCCTGGTGGATTCAAACTCTCATTGGTTTTGCTCTCAAACTCACATTTGTAATATGGTGACAGCTGGCTCAGTGCTTTTTTATGTCATTAAAATCCAATGTCTTAAAAGAGTAAGTTTCGTAAAGCCAAGACAACATTTCAAACACAGAAAAAAAAAAAAGTGTACTAAAATCTCAATTGGAGGAGTTTTCTCTGTGAGATAACTTTTCCTTCACAGCAATAATTGAAGGAATACTAATGTGTGGCATGAAGTGGGCATTGTGCTGCTCTGTACAAAATAGCTTGGACCTCCAGCTGTGGAATTTTGTAGAGAAGGCCAGGAATTTTTCAGTGTGACTAGTAACACCTGAAGCTGATGGCTTGTTGAAATTGATAGAGGACAAAAGGGACCACAGAGACCATCACCTGTGACATACAAATGCAGTGGCCGTTCCCGTGACATGTGGATCACACATGAAGCTTCTCCTTGCAGATGAGAGCTGTTTCTGGCTCTCCTGGTGGCGTGGGAAAACATGAGGAGCAGATCAAAACTCTGAATTGAGACAGTGGTCAAGAGTGCCCTGACCACTGGGTTAGTGGCAAATTGGTCAAATGCTGATATTTCTCTCTCTCGATCTCTTGCTCTTGTTCTTCTTCAGCAGCAGAATGCACAAATTCTTTGCAGATGGAAAGTTACATCGTCTTGCTCACGAGCTGCTATATCTCCTGCCTGTCTCCCTCTGAGATTGCCCTTTCTCTGTGTGCTCTTGTCATATCCTCAAGGTCAAAAAGTGTGGAAGAAACATAGTGTTTTTTTCCAGGTGTTTTTCCTAAAATATTTATTCTCTCATGATGCTGCTGTTAAAGATTGCACAATAATAGGAATATTTACATGCAGAGGATGAGTATTTCATGCAGCATACAGTTTTCAAATCTGTCTTTATTTCAATCGGAGGGGGGAGGGAGATATTGCTCAATGAAAGAAAATTCTGAAATGGATAACTGGAAATTGATTTTGATCAATCAAAACATTTTCTTTTGATTAAATTAGTCTTGCAATATGATTTTGAATTATCTCAAAATACAGTGAAATAATAATATATGTAATATTATAATAGAAGCTTAGTAATTTCAAAGGAGAAATTAAGCCATCTTGTTCTAAGAATGTCAGGATGCGGGTTTTGATTTTGTCAAAATAAAGTATAAGTTGGATGTGCATACCCCTACAAACCATTTCAATTTCCAAGAAACCATATTTGCAAATGGAAAGTTCTTCCATTATTTTTTTTTTCCTGACCCATCTTAAACAGACATCACTTTCACAGGAAAAGGGAAGGAAACAAACATGCACAGAAAGTAAATACATGGTTTTCATTTGTTCGTTCCTGTGTACATTTTATCTCTGTCTGATCCAAAGACTGTTGAAGTTAATGGAGAGATTCCCTTGAACGTTTACCATGCCTTTAATTTTTGTGCAAAGGTTGAGACAAGCACAAAGCAGTTTATGTGTTTCTCTGTATCACACTCCTTCCATGAACTTGCTTGTTAATCCACAGGTTAGCAATTCTGAGGTCTCTCTTGATCAACAATTAGTGCAGCAAACTGTGAGGTGTTTATTGTGATGTGCAAAACTTTGGCAAAAGTATTCCCTAACCCATTTTACCTATGAAAGGAATTTGAGTTGTTGATCCCAAGAGCACACAGCATTAATCTGCTTCTCATATAATACACTTTTCCTTTCTTTCTTACTTTGATTACTTCTGAAGTCTAGTTTGTTATTGTTCATTATTTGTTATTGTTTTATTATTTATTATTCATTTCTTAGTTTGCTCTGCTATTTGTCTTTCTTCTTTGCAATTGCTTTATTTGTTTACATTCTCTTTCTACAATATTTTTCTTTTTGCTATTATTTTTCTTCATTAGTTGCAGTGAAATTTTATCTCTTCATATCATGTAGCTTATTTTTATTTCATTATTTCCCATGTTTGTGTTACAGAGTCACCACTGCTCAGCCTCACAAAGTCGACTAAAGGCAACTCTTATCGATACAGCACCCCTGAACTCCACAGATAATGCTTTATTAAATGTTACACTGAAGCTGAAATCTTACACAGTAGGCAGCATAAAATCATTACGAGTTTGAATATTTTGAGGATCAAGATGATAATGATAAGCACAATGTCCCAACAGGGGACTCACCACTTATTACTTAATCCACAAGCCCCCTACAGGTGTGTTTTGGTGTCATTGAATGCCCACCCAAGGGTTATACGAAAGCCTGAAGCTAAGATGCATAAATGGTTCTATAAAGGTCTTGTAACACAGCCTAAGCTCTCTGGTTTTCAGGGACTTTGTTATTAATAAGAAGTTAATGGGAAGTAAAAATATTGCGTGAGAAACGTGTGCATAAAAGCTTTGCTTTCTTTGTGGCTCTCTCCTTTAAAACTGCTCAGGAAGTATCATTCCACACTGTCTTTTCTTTTTAAAAAGTATATGTGAGCTATCTCTCATCTCTATTTTGTCTTTAGAATATTTAGATATGTAATATAAAAAGGATTTGTAAAACAAATAGTGGTCCCCACACTCTGGATTTCTCCAGTCAGAGTAAATGCAATGTTATTCATTTCATAATCTGGACTATATTTCAGATATGAAAGGCCAAAGTAAGTTAATATTTTCCTGAGCAAAGCTATCAAGCAGACAAACACTATAAAAATGTTATATGATCTTTCCTTCTCATCATGATGGTGTAGATCTTTGATCCTCAGATCCACAGTTTTAGAATCTTAAAGGACTGAGAAGATGTACCATTTCTCTAATAATACTGGTCATTTTCATTAACTGTGTAATGTCCTTTACCCAGATGGTCAAGATTTTCAGGCCGATTTATTTAATTCTTTTGAATTATTATTAACATTTTCAAAGGTCTGTGCTGTACTACAAGTCTGCATTTCCCTCTAAATCCCTTAGAAAATCTGTTCCGGAATTATCTATTGGAACCCTTGGGGTTGGGACTTTTTAGTAGGTTTTTTTTTTCCCCTTTGGACCCTTGCATGAGTGGGTCAAGTCCAGTGCTTTCAAGTCAAATCAGTGTTACAGGAGCATGGACTTTTCCTGTCGTATCTACTGTTCAGGGAAGGAATCCCCACAGTGAATCTAATTTGTATAAAATAGCAGGGCTCCTCACAGTCCATCACATTCACCATAGACATGCAAATGACAAAGGCCTCAAGTCAAGGCTATACTATATCACCTAGGGAAGCAGAGGTTGAATCCTAGCCCCAACTGACTTCCCATAAATCACAGCAGGACCAGGCTTTTAGCCACCGCTATACAGAAGTTGTTACACACTAGGGGCTGAAATTGCTCACAAGATGTACATTTGGACCAGGTGACTGTGTGACACCATTCGGCAAATCATATTTAGCATAAAGAACTTATTTCAGATACTTCGGATGCTGTGAATTAGTGTGCCTGATAAGACCAAATCTCTAAATGTGAGATAACTTTCCCTTCAAACACAAACAGGACACTTAGAGTCTGCAGCCAAAAGATTCATTAACTCAGGTGTTTAACAGAAGCTTCCCTCTAGCTAAGTTTGCCTAAATGACGTATAATTTCTCCTTATGGGACCCACAGGCAAATACACCAAACACATATTATAAAGGAATAGCGCTTAATAGATTTCACTGAGACTGAAGCCTAGAGAACTATATTGATGCCAAACGCAGTCTTACAGTGAGACCCCACCAGTTTCAGATTGCGCTTCTGTGACCAGAAGTCTTACATTTCTCTATGTAACATTTCATACATTTCTCTACGTAAATGTTTTTGTTTCTCATTCTCTTTAATGTTAAATTCTGCAGTTCTTGCATGTGATCAAATATTGCCCATGCACATTGGTGTAAAACCAATGCAAAAAGGATTCTATTACTTTCGTTAAATAATTTTCCTTAAAAAAAAAAGTACATACAGTGGATGCCTTAGAAAATTGAGAGGGGAATAGTAGATATACAAACCCTTCTCTTTCCTTCCAGTAGCATGAGGTAAATTGCACAATAAATCAATTTTTATGGATGCTGTTGACTTGCAACATTTGCTGCTTTTAAAAATTAATAGCTGAAATAATGAACATTCTCAAAAACTCTCTGAACAGTCAGCTTGATTAATTCCCTGAAATGAAAAGCACTTGACAGGTGCAATATTCTCAGCTGAAATTTTCTGTAGCCTGATCAGACTACAATCTAAACTTATTCCAGTAACACAAGTTTGCTTGCTTTGGTTTTAATTTGTGGGAAAATAAACAACTAAAGTCCTGTATTGTGCTTTGCCTAGAGATGCATACACACACGTGTCAAATATTCCTTCCTGTAAAATTAAATAAAGTTTAATTTTTGTGTAAATATTATTTTGAATGCATAATAGCACTGCACAGTGCAAGTGTCATCACTTCATATTAATATTGCATTATTGACAAACTGATAAGAAATTCCTGGGTATAAGGAAATGTGCACTGCATTTTGAGCATTTTCTAGACAGTGGTCCACATCCCAAAGTGATGTAACCAGGAATACCTTCTCTGAATGAAAAGTAGTTACACAGCTTTACATTAGTATTTCCATTTACCCCCTTGACTGGGTCTCATTATTCATGGTCCCTTAACATATGAGCAGGAATTAAATGTGACAAATTGTTAACCATTTCTCTTTCTGCCTTTTTTTTAGAGCTGGAATTAAATAATACTGCTGTCTACAGTGGGAAATATTTGTGATACATTTCACGTTAGGATAAAAAATAGAAATTAATAAAGTTTTGGGTAAGCATAAGGGCATTTGTTTAATTTTTTTAAATATACATACAATTAAAAATATCTGAAATGTAATACCATTCTATTTTCTTTATTGTCCTGTTTTTTATTGCAAATAGAGATATTAGCCTGAAATAATTGAGACAGATGTCTGAAGTCATGATTAATGAGGCTGCCTGAGACACTGAGATGATCCAAGTGACTCCATCCCACATCACAAGAAATGAATGGACATAAACGCCTTACTTTCAATGAGCAAAGGTCATCAGTTTCTCAGCCATATACATTCTCTGCTACCTACAGATTCTTTAACATCAGCATTTGTGAGGAATTTCTGCATGAAAAATAAGCAAAAGATGATCTAGTCTCATTGAAATCAATTGAAGTTCTTTCTTATTTTTCATAACATTAAGGTCCATGGCTTCTCTCTTTTCACTCATGGAAGTTTTTTGCTGTTATTCAGAAGTCTTCTCTGCTGATCAACAATTTTGTTGTTACTGTGAGAGGAAACTGGAGGCAACAGAATTCAGTGTCCTCTCCAGGCATTCAAGTAAACACAGCTATATATTAATGTGTGAGTCAGACTGTTTGAAGGAAATCTTGGTGAAAATTCCAGTAGGCAGATGGGGACATCATCTATGTTGTTGTTGAAGTCTTCCAAGATAATAAATATTACTGTCTTGATAATCATGTTAGATAACTTTTCTATCAGCAGCTCTTGGAACTGTTAAATGTCTGGGGGTTTTATAGATTAACAAGATGTCAAGGCTGGTCTTTCCTGTAGTCTTACAAAATAAAGGGAAATACTCAAGGGACTCTGCTTCAACTGAACTCATTTAATCTCTCAAATATGCAGTGGAATTACAGAGAGTTAGTTAATAAAACGATGCAATCTGTTTGTCAAATATGTCAAATAGAAATTCATTTACAAAAAGTAAGCATTTCCACTGCAACATGCAGACTATTTTTAGGATAAAACTTCCAAATGCATACACAATCCATGAAAACAAAGTATCAGAGGACAGACAGACAGGTAGAAGGGCAAGATCACTTAGAAATACAGCTCTGGAGAAAAAACCTAAAGTTGTCAGGAATAAAGAAGCATGAAAAAAACCTTATATATATCAGTTAGACAAAGTGATAAATATGAAGCTTTGCTCTTAGCTCAACTCTAATCAAGACATGCCTCTTTGTTCAACTAAAATTGTATTGTGTCCCCTGAGGACTAGCACATCTTTCTGAAAGCAGAGGAACATCAAGGTCTTTAGCATCTGTCAATATATTCTTGCTAAGGGCTAAATTCTGGCTCTGTTTAGGCAAAGGTGAAGGCTGAAGGATTATGAAGTTCACAGAGACATCCTGCTTAGATACCGCAGAAGGCTTTACAGAGTAGGGTGCTTTATAACGCTTCTTGGCTTTACTGGAGAAAGGAATAGCTTGTGTCACCCACGTTAACCTGCTTTCGGATGTAAACTGATTAGGGTAGTAGAGATCGAACCCTTTCTAGCACACAGCTGGCCTCATCTTCATTTCAGAAACCTCTGCAGTCATGCTTTTTCTCTTCTGTTACATTCTCATTGTGATTGAGTAACATAGCTGAAGCTTAGCCTGCTGCTATGTGTATATATGTTAAGGCTGTGTAATCACTTTGTCTTAAGTACACTGAAGCTGTATTAATTATGTGCATTTACTACCCAGAATTAGTCTGGACATTTGCTTAGGTTATGAAACATTGATTTTCTTGTTGGGGGAGAAGAAGGTGCAGGGAGAATTGAGATCTTAAAATCAGACCAAAAGGCAAAACATTGAAAGTGGCATTGTATGAATTAAAGTAAGTCAGCAGCAGTGCCAGGAAAGCATGTCAATAAGCAGAATAATACTGTATTACAAGTTAAATAACAATGCCAACAGGAAGACAGGAGGTCAGAGTCAAATATACCATTATTCAGAATTCAGTCTTAAAATTTCGTTCAGAATAAGGCCACTTGCATCCATAAAATGTTAACTCCAGATTTATTGAAAACATAAGATGGATGAGCACTTCACCTTTTTATGATTAATTATGGACAGATCTGAGCACCAGGAAGCTGCTCCAATAAGCTGCTTCGGCCATGAGGAAAGAGAATGTACCCAGAAATACCCAGCTGTCAGCTTCGCTGGAGTCATTTACTCCAGGGAACCAACTTAAGGCAAAGCAACATGAGGATGGAAGCAACATTAAGGAGGCTAAAACACTGTCTGTTTCATGTCTTAATTGCTTGAGCTATTAAACAAACACATCTGGTGTTGACGTCTCTTGAATACTGTACTTTTTATGTATCACGTATGCCTCTGTTAATGCTTTTATGAGCTGCTCACTTAGGGCTTGGAGTTAGGCTGCTGCTAGCTCTCTTTTTTGGTTTGGGTTTTGGTTTTTTTTTTTCATTTTCTAATGCAAAACTTATTTATCTGTTTGGTGATTTCATTTTATTTATTTTTACCCTCGACCTTTTGGGCTTTGCATATTGTATTGTCTATCCATCCACCTTCCGTCACGTCTCTTTCCCGTGTTTGTTCAAGAGAAATTAGCAAAATCAAATAAAAGAAAATTCCATTTCTGGCAGGCATGAATTTATTAGAGTGAGTTAAAGGAGACAAGTTTGCAAAATTTCATTATGGACCCAAGTAATTGTTAAAAGAGATGCTGCTTCTTATTTGTTCAATAATGCTTTTATACATTTCGAGCTTTATGAAGGATTGATTTGATAAAAATATCCTTGGAGGATTGCGACCTTGAGTTGCCTTTTGTGGAGGAATTTGCTGGGTCTAACCTAAAAAGAAATCAAAATGGAGATTATGGAAGATGTGTGTTTGAACGGGGGAAAATTTGTGCAGACATGCAGAATAAGCATTATTGATAAATTTGTTTCTAAGTGTTACAGACTACAAAAGGCATTTGCACTTGGCGTCCTGAAAATATCCTGCATTTCTTAACCTTGAAAGATGTAAAGCAAATATAAAATTGCATGTACCGTATAGGGGATGAGACTGAAAATTACTTACCGGTCAAGGATATATTAAAGGTACAATCCTATGGAGTATCTGATAACATAAAAGTGCCAAACTGCAGAAGGTATTTTGGCTAACGGAGCTAAATTTTCTCTATCACTCTGCATGAAATAACCCATAAGGAACTGCAGTTCCCCCAAGAATAGGCTGGCCATTTATTCCATATGAATGGGAAAAGTTTCTTTTTTTCCCCATAAAAATATGGTGTATTATCCTCACTCTATCCGAATTGCAGCTTGTCCATAAGCTAGAATGAGGAGAGATCAGATTGTCTCTTCTTCCCCTTCATACACACCAATGATGTTATGTCAACAATATAGCCTGCAATGTTTTCTCTGAAATACAGAGTGTTTACCTTTGTAAATGTGTCTACATATAACATATATAAATCTCTTGTTCCACTTTACAGTGATACAGATAAAATAGTTACTCAAGATTCTTGAAAACTTTTATGTTCCTGCACCCTAAATATATTTCTTGTAAATATTTTAGTGGGTTTATTTAGGATTTTTCCTTCTGCAGAGTAGCTATAAAAGTAACACACATAAGAGAGTTGTTGGAGATTTAAGGTTTCATGGGCTTTTTTTCCAAAACATTCTTTCTAAATGGTAAACTATGGTCTATTTATTACAGGATTAATCATGATGTTCAGAGTAGTAATCTTAAATTTTGGGGTATTGAGCATTTAAGAGTGGAATGATTTAACTCAACTACCATTTGAGCTTTCCTGCCCTTTACTATACACTGACAACGTTTGCAACATTCAAGGTTTGATTGTATTTGTATCTATGAAAAGTAGATTTTAGCCTTGTTTAAATGGAAAACAAAGTTCAGATGGCAATGAATGTAATTTACACTGCTGCGTTCATTCTATCATATTAATTCATTCAGTGGCATTTGGTAACATTTGCATCATTCGCAATGGGGTTATATCAGGGATAATGAAAAACAAAAGCAAATATTTAGTCCTTTATTAGTTTGAAAGCTAACATACAGCATAAAAATCTATGTCTAAATTTCTAGAATTTTTCTATAACAAGGTAAATTTCACTTATCTGTGTCCCCAAGGCTCCCAAGGAGAGTGCCTGATTATGATTGTATTTCTTGTTTGCAGAAAGGAGCTAGCAAAAAATGAGATAAAATAGTTATCACAACAAAAATGAATGGTTATTATATCACTACAGTTTTTGCCTGTACAAACACAACAGTCTAACAGAATCTGTAATGTCAGTTACCTGTGTAAACTCTTTTCAGCATCTGGAGATATGAAAATGTGTGGGATTAGCAGATACATTTTTTCTTCCCCAATAAGTACCTGCTTTAATGAACTCAGTGTCTCCAATGCCCAGTTATAAGAATCACCTAAAAATACAATATTTCCTGCTTTGTCATCATTTTCAGAGGACACTGGTTCAACAATTTTCTTCTCTGAATCAGCAGCATTCTTTATGGTTTTCCTCCTAAAATCTACACAACTGATAAAAAAAAAGTCCTCAATGTTTAAAAAAATTAATGTAGCCCAACCACTTATAAACTTCCCTGCAACAGGTATTCTGAAGGCTGTCAAAAAGATACCCAATGCTTACTTTGCACAAATTTTCATTTGTTGAAAGAATTAAGGAAATATTGAATTGTTGAAGTGGAAATAAAGAAACAAATGAGCTATAGGAATAATGCTGGGCATTTTATCTTGCCTAATTAAGGACCAATAGATAATAGTAACCCAGCCAATTCCAGTGGCAGCGGGGTAGCCTTTCTGAATGAAAAACTATTTAGTTCAGATTAATTATACACCATAGAGGACAAAACTCAGAAAATATTGCTGATACACAGTATTTTGAGATAATTAGAAATGTGTTTGTGAGGATTCAAAAATTTATGTAATATAATGTGATGCGTCTAAATTGTAACAGTAACCGAACTGAAAGAAAAAATAGCATAGAACAGCATGTTCCAAGCATATCTTGTATCAGTTCACAGCAGTACACGCCTGGATGAAATGCAGTCACAGAAAATACAGGAGGAGTGACAAGCTCAGGAAGCGACATAGTTCATCAGCTTAGCCTGCAGTAGGATCACACCCACGTCCAGCCTGTTTTTGAGATCTGCCTGTGAGGATTTCTACCTTCTGCATAAAACCTAGTGCTTGGGAGATTACTTCCACACAGCAACAGGCCCTGCTGGTTTTATCATCACCTTCAATACATTTGAAGCCATCTTTTTCCTCTCTACAGAAGACATAATCTTGTCTTTCAACTGTTTCACAGAGACGGCATTTTCTAAGTCTCTGCTCATTGCTGAGGGTTTTGTTTTGGGTTGGTTTTTTTTTTTTTAAGAGCTTCTGTTTTACCGATTCTCTTAAAATGTACTGCCCAAAATAGAACAGAAAATAGAATAGGCTGCATAAACATTAAGGGTAATGTAAAAATTACCTCTCATGTAGTATCTACTACACTTTGGTAAATAAATACCTGCAGGAAGTTTGCCTATTTTTGCAACAAGGTCATAACATCAACTGCCCTAGTACTTCATTACACTGTATATTTTAGGCAGGTTAATTTTGTAATTCTGCAATAGAGATATGGCTCTTATCTGCACTACCTCAAACTAGTCTTCAGTTAATTTCTTTTGATATACTTTGGATGCTTCTCTTTTCATTAGGACCATCTCCAATTTCATTTCCATCCTTAAAAGTCCCTACTTTTTAAAATATTTATCGAAATGCAATTATTTGTGATCCACAAAGAAATATATTCCCAACTTTGCTGACCTAGTTGGTAAACAGAAATACTAGATGCCATCACATTGGAATAGTCTCCTACAAATAAGATTTGCTCCTATTCCAGTAATGAACCATTAATATAACCATATCTTACTCATTTTTCCTGACCTATATTTTTTTTCTTTCAGTATTAGAATATTTTGACCATGTGAAAAATCTTGCTATTATACTACATACGTCTCTATCCTATGTTTCACAGTTGCCCTCTTCAGGAATGAATGTGGTAGGGTTTGAGAACATTTGTTCTTAGCAAAACCAGTTCTGCCCTCTCTGGGCTTTCATAATATCATTGTTTAAAACTGTGTTATCATATCTTTGTAGGTGCCAAAATTAGGCTGGCTTGCCTACAGCTCAACTTTTTTTCTTTTCTGTCTTATTTTTTCCCCTATTTTTCATAAAGTAGTACCATGTTTGCCCTTCTCCAGTCTTGTAGGACTCTGCTTGTCCTCCTAGAGTTCTTGAACATAATTACTAATGGTTCAAAGACAGTTCTGGCTTAGTTAATTTCATCACATCCTGACAACTTGGCTACATCTAAGTTATTTAATATTCTTTGACCTGTCCTTTCTGTGTTCTGACCTATTCCCCTACCTTTTGTTAAAATTAATTGTATTAAAAATTAACTGTTAAAATGTAATATGCAAAAATCACCTCTGCGTTCATGCAAATACTGTATGAAGAACTGGGGTTTTTAGTTAATTTAATTCAACAAAAAGGTCATACTGACAGCTGCAGCAACGGAAAACCAATCCCAATAGGGATACAGATAATGCAAGCTTCCTCACACTTCCCTACCCACCGATTAGTTCAATATGCAGTGAGAGGATGAGGTTAAAAGGGCCATTCAGTCTTATGGGCCTGTAAGATCTTTGATTTCTCCAGAACGTTACCAGGGTGCTCTAGATTGCTTTTTGCAGCATGGACATTCTGTCCTGAAAAATTGGTTTTAAATCATCTCTTTTTTTTTTATATTTGCTTCCCAATGTAGTGATAAATATTAACTGCCACCAAAGGCTGTGTTTAAAATGGCACTTTGGATATAAAAACCATTTTAGAACAATGAGCAATTTGACAAGAACATATCCATTTTCTCCATCATCTTCCTGCAAATAGCCCCCCAGATAAATACAACTGTGTTGCTTCTCTGTGTCTCTTCTTTCAGTTAATCAGGTGGCCTCTGGTGTCTGGCTGTACAGTATCATGCAGCTGGGGAAAGCCAACACGATCCTCCTTTTTTTGTATAGTCCTTTACATAAGTTAT